>PVJD01003521.1:0-11917 GCA_004026545.1 Mormoops blainvillei | reverse complement strand
CCCTTAGCTTTATCTTATCTGGGAAGAACTTTAACTGCCCTTCAATTTTAAAGGGTAGCTTTGCTGGATAGGGTAATCTAGGTTGTAGGTCCTTACTTTTTATTGCTTTGAATACTTCTTGCCAGTCCACTCTGGCCTACAAAGTTTCTTTTGAGAAATGAGCTGACAGTCTTATGGAAACTCCTTCATAGGTAACTATCTGCTTTCCTCTTGCCACTTTTGAGATTCTCTCTTTATCTTTAAGCTTTGGTACTTTAAATATGATGTGTCTTGGTGTGCTCCTCTTCACGTCCATCTTGTTTGGGTCTGTACTTTTTGAACTTGTATGTCTATTTCCTTCACCAAATTAGGAAAGTTTTCTTTCATTATTTTTTCAAAAAAGTTTCCAATCGCTTGCTCTTTCTCTTCTCCTTCTGGCACCCTATGCTTCGAATGATGGTACATTTGAAGTTATCCCACAGGCTCCTCAGCCTATCCTCATTTTTTAAAATTCTTTTTTCTCCTTTCTGTCTGATTGAGTATTTTTTTATTCCTTATGTCCCATATCATTGATTTAATTCTCAGCTTTATCCACTCCACTGTTGATTCCCTGTAAATCTTTCTTTATTTCATTTAGTGTAACCTTCATTTCTGCCTGGGTCTTTTTAATGTTGTTGTAGTACCCAATGACTTCCTCGAGCATCCTTATAATCACTGTTTTGAAGACTGTATCCAATAGATTGCTTATCTCCATTTTGTTTAGTTCTTTTCATGGAGTTTTGCTCTGTTCTTTCATTTGGGCCATATTTCTTTGTCTCCTCATTTTGGTAGCCTCCCTGTGTTTGTTTCTAGGTATTAGATAGAGCTGTTTTGACACCCTGTCTTAGTAGCATGGTCTATTGTAGAAAAGCACACCTGTAAGTTGGCTGGGGCAGAGCCTTAGGTAATTACCAGGGTGGGGCAACCAGTGTGTACCAGGTTGATGGAGTCTCCAATATGGTGTTGGACTCTGTGGCTGTGTGTGTGGGAGGGCTCAGAAACAGGACAATGCCTCTGACTGGTCTCTGGAATTTTGTCTGGGAGGAAGCTTTCCCCCAGCAGTCACCCTGAAGACAGACACTTCAGTTTCTTCCTGTGCACCACTGGCGCCCTTCCAGCTGCTGCCCTAGTACTGAAGCCCAGGGGGAATGAGTATGCATAAGTCCTGAGTCCATACTGGAGACTCCTGAGAATCCCAGTTTCTTCTGCTGCCCCGACGCCCTCTGGTTTTCACAGCCAGAAGCTATAGGGACTTATCTTCCTAGCACTGGAACCCTGGGCTGGGTGGTGTGGTGTGGGGCTGTTGTCCCTCACTCCCAAGATATCCCTCCTGATTTTTATCCACCACAAGGGCTGGGTCACCAGTTCTGTGTCTCTGTGCCTCTGCGCCTCTTTGCATCCCCACCCATCCTACCCATCTGGATAAATGCGGCTTCTTTAATTCCTTGCTTGTTGGGCTTCCATACAGCTCGATTTTCTGATGATTCTAGGTGACTTTGTTTTGTAGTTTAGTTGTGTTTGCTGTGGTTGTGCAAGGGGACAAGCCATGCTTACCTAAACCTCCATCTTGACCAGAAGTCAATATCTCTCTGTTATTTAATTGTTAATGAAAGAAAAATTCTAATGACTTAAGCTGTACGTGTGTGTGTGTGTGTGTGTGTGGCTATATAATCTGCAAGGCCCCATGCAATATGAAAATGTGGAGTCTCTTGTTCAAAAATGATTAAGGATTTCAAATGGTAACAGCATATCATTAACTTAAGTGTGAGGCCCTTCTAAGAGCAGGGCCCCAACTGCACAGGACACATGCCATGTATACACACTTTTTTTCCCAACTTAATTGACTTAGAAGTTTCTCTAAGGGAAGTTCCTTTTTGTTTAAACTAGTATCTGAGTCGCTTAAAATTCGTGATGTTTTGAGATCTTGCTAAGCAGATCCACTAAACAATCAGGAAGAAAATAAAGCTTATAAGGATGTAGATTTTGCAGTCAGTTCAAGGCCTGGCTTCATGGCTGCCTGGAAGATTCATGGGTTGGCAACAGAGAGCCACAAACTCCCTCTACATACCTATAATCAAAATTGTGTGTGTTTGTGTTTGAAGGTGTATTTTTAAGGGGAAAGCTTTCTTTCACCTTATTCCTAAAGGGATCAGTTACCCAAAAAAGGCTTAGGAAGCATTATGCTATCTTAACTGACTGTTAATTGCAGTGTTTCTTATGTAATAACCCATAACATTTATTAACAGTTATCATGCTTCACACACTGTACCAATAGTCATTCACCAATGATAACTCACTCAGTCCTCTTAACTCTATAACCCACACTGTAGATATAAGGAATCAAAGCAAATAGAGGGTAAGACACTTGCCCAAGAACACACAGTGAATGGTGGAGACAGGTTTTGCTTTCTTATTGCTTAATAGGTCCACTTAGCAAGATATCAATACTTCATAGAACTTTTGTTTAATAGGTATCAAGATGAGAGAAGTAGAAAACTTTCTTTCACTTGGCTTCTGGGACACCACTCCTTTGTGGGTCTCCCACCTCCTACTGGCTGCTTCTTCTTTAAGCTTTTTGTGGGGTTCTTCTCTTCTCCCTGTTAGGCCTTGAGCCTCTTCTTCCTCCATCTATATACACTCTTTAGGTAAACTAATCTAGGCCCATGACTCTAACTGCTGTCCACATGTTGATTTCAAATCTACATTCCCAGTTTGGAAGGCTCCATTGAACTTCAGGCTTGTGTACGCAGCTGCCTTCTCAGTATCCCCACTTGGCAGTCTAGGCAACATCTCAAACTAAAAATGGGCAAATGAGCTGATTCCCATCAGTTACGACTCCCACAGTCTTCCCCATCTCACCAAACGGCAACCCTATTCCTCTGACGGTCAGAACAAAAGTCCATAGAGGCATCTTTTCCCTTCTCCCTCCACACATTCCATATCATCTATTGGCAAAAGAGGTCAGCCTAGCCTTCAAAATACATCCAGATGAATACATAGGTCAAAATTCACCTACTTCCTTAATCCAAGCCCCTGTTATCTCTCTTACCTGGATAATGGCAAAAGTCTCTGTGATCACCATGGGAACAAGCCTCTCAGACCTCCCAGGGAGGGAACATAATTGACTGGTGGCCCCAGCTGCTGCAACCTAGAATCCACCCCTGTGTTCACACTGAGGCCACCCTTCCCGAGGTCTGCTTCCAGCTAATGAGCACGCGGCAGGAACGCGGGTAAGGTCCATTGCTGGGAGAAGCAGGACTCCTGTGATGGGGGACATTGGCTCAAGGACTCCCCACTGGTCTCGCCAAAACTTCATAGAACTGCACGGCTGTTTCACTCTTCCATCCAATCCTCCTGTCCTCTTTCTCTCCTTCACCTGGGTCAGACCTGCATTTCAGTCTGAAGACTCTCAAAGCCTACTCTGGCACCTTCTCCATGTCCCCACACAGGTATTCCTCTTACTCAACCTCCTAGCACATCTTATCTCAGCTTGGCTTTTCAGAGGACCCATACCAACACGGCGTCCTCACTGGTCATCCGGCTTCCACAGTCGCACTCCTACAGTCCCTTCGTGCAGCCACCAGGAGTGATCACATTAAAACTAAACTGTGTGAGATCCGGCCCCTTGGTTCCCCAGGGGTCTCGTCTCCTCTTTGCTGACTCTGCTATGGCCACACTAGTCTCCTGGCTACTTCTTGATGCATTAGGGGCAGTTTGCTTGCCTTTGCATTTGTCTTTTTCTCCAGGATGCTTTGGCCCCAGGCATACACACATCTCAATCCCACTCCCCGTTCAGGCCTGTCACTCTCTATCCTTTTATCCCGCTTCGTTTTTCCATCGTAGCATGTAATCGCCATTGACACATTGTATACCCATTTTGTTCATCTGCTTACTGACACTCTGCCCCCCACTACGACGCAGTGCCAAGAAATAGAGGCGTTGCATGTTTATTCACTCCCATAATCCCGACCCAAATAAAAGTACCCCGCACATTTTACTCAATAAATGTTGAATGAATGAATGAATGAATGAATGAATTCTTACTAAAAACCATACATAGGGTCATAAAAATCAAAGGAATTCATAAGCAAGTTTGATAAGGAACAGCTGAGTTTTCTAAAGAATGAGAATACAACTAGAAAAATTAGTGCCATCGGTAATTAATAACACATTTTTGTTTTCTTATTTATTTTTTTAATCCTTACCTGAGGATATGTCTATTGATTTTAGGGAGAGAGAGTGTGAAAAAAAAATCAATGTGAGAGGGAAACATTGATCAGTTGTCTCTGTGCGTGCCGAGACCAGGGATCGAACCTGCAACCTAGGTACGTGCCCTGACCAGGAATGGAACTTGCAACCTTTTGGTTCAGGGGACAATGCTCAACCAACTAAGCTACCCAGTCAGGGCTGTTTTCTTATTTTTGCTGATTATACAAAACAATGCTGAGTTTTTAGAAAATAAAATTCAAACTACACATTAATCACTAACTTATTAAATATAAAATATGAAACAGTGTTTTATTTCAGGCAAGCTAGGGCCACACATAATTAGCTGGATTATAACCAGCAGAGTACTAACATGTCGAGGGAGTGAAAATTATCTTTCTATGACTCTCAAGAGAATAAGTGATACTAGGGAATCATCAGCACATCCATTTTTTTTTCAAGCATAGTGAGGAAAAAAACATGAAAACATTCAAGAATCTCCCTAATGCTGAGACTATGTGACAGCAAATTAACTTACTGATTGTTATGAGGAATAATTGGAACTATATATAACTCTGGGAGTTAATAGAACTGGAGACTTGAACATACTTGAGATCAATTATTAAAAATATCCATGTTCTATACAAACCCAAACCTACTTTTCTACTTCACCCCTTATTTTCTAGCTATAGTCTTAAGGAAGGAAAAAAATAAGAATATTGTATAATTACATTTTTAAAAACTGAGACCCAAACTGTAAGTCAAAAGGGCACACATCACTCCTATCATAATAGTCAGGTGCATCTAAATGACAGACTCTACAAAAAGGAAATAAGAGACACAAAGTGCCTTTTGGCAACCTGCCCTTCTCTGAATATTACATTTAGAGACAACAGACAGAAATGAAGACACTAGATCCTGTCACTGATTCTCCTTCCTAGGTCAAAATTATTGAAGTATTTAAATGATATAACTAATACTGGGTACCCTGTGCCATTCTTGTCAAGTGGCTAAAAGGAGTCAAGTAGAAATTATATTTCTGGTTTTATCACTAAGCTATTGCACAAAATTAAATTAGTCATCTTTATCCTTCCAGAAATTGTGGCAAAAAGATATAAGCACGCTTTAGAAATGCGTATATATTAATATATGGTAAGGACAAAGGAAGTACTTACCTTACTGAATCTTTCTCTGCATTCCATGAGGAACAGTGGTCCAGTTTTCATTTGATTTTGCCTGTGAAAAAAACAGAATTACAATCCATTAAATATTTTTAGATGGTTACTATCACCTCCTGAATGCATGTGTGTCCAGTACAAAAGAAGTCCAAGATATACCACAATACAATGTGACCTAACAGAACTTTGAGTTGAGCATCAAGAGCCCTCTGTTCTCATGGGAAATCGGCTACTAAGTAGCTTTGTGACTTTGAGTAAATTATAAAAAACTCTCAGTATTATTTATGCATTGCTGCTTAACAAATGACTTCAAATGTAGTGGCTTAAAACAACAAACACGTATTATCTCCCAGTTCCCCCAGGTTAGGGACTTAAGAGTAGTTTAACTGGTTCTGGCTCCCAGATTCTCAAAAGGTCACAATCCAGATGTCAGCTCGAGCTGCATTCATCTGAAGGCTCGACTGGGGCCGAAGGATCTGCTTCTAAGCTCACTCATGGGGCTGCAGGCAGGAGGCTTCAGCTCCTCACCACATGGGCTTCTCCACAGGGTTGCTCATGATATAGCGGCTGCCTTCCTCCACAGTGAGAGACCAACTGGACAGGAGCTGCTATAACCTGTACAACCTAACCTCAGAAGCAGTATCACTTCTCTGCATTCTGTTGTTCATATGAATTAACCCTGGCACACTGTGGGAGAGGGTGATACAAGAGTGTGAAAATCACAAGGTGGGGATCATTGGGTGACATGCTGGAGGTGGGCTACCAAACTCTCTGGCCTCAGTTTCCTCATCTACAGAGTGACGTCTTTTAACTAGATGATCTTAAAAACTGGTGACCTCCACTCTCCCCAACCCAGATCTTGCTTTTCACCCTTTTGTAGAAATTACTATTCCTTTTAGCTTTAAGCCATATGGCAATACCAACCTCCACTCCACCTGTATACTTCCTAGTCACTGTCATCCCCATCACTGTCACTTAGCACCTGGCTTACATATCCTTCTCACTCCAAGTGCTGCCACCATCCTCAGACCTCCATGTCTCATGGAAGACCCATCCTTTAGCATGGCTTTTCAGTTCCTTAACCTCAATAGCCACATGTGGCTACTGAGTACTTGAAATATAGCTAATCCCAACTGAGAAATCCTCACCATGTTCGAAACACTTGGTATTTTTAAAAAGAAATGTAAATTATCTCATTAATCACTTTTTATATTGATTCCATGTTGAATATATGGCTTTCTGGGGATTGGAAGGTTAGATGGGACAGGACAGTTAGACTGGCCTCTGATTCTTAACTATCCTATTGTACGACCTGGCATTATGGCAGTATCTGGTCCATTTTATCTCAGTGATACATCACACTGTCCTCTGTATATATACAAGTTTAAATTTTTCATGCAGTTGAATCTGTTATCTTTGTGAGGTAAAAGAAATTCTTTGCTCTTTTTATATTAATTACGTTAATAAAGTAAGTAATCATTTAATGATTATTTTTTTATCCACTGAAGTAAAATGCAGCTGCTTGGTCATACAGCCCAGGGGCAGAGCAGCTTATAGGGCAACCTGGACTTGATATAATACCTTGTATTGTTTTGGGGGCCCCACTCAAACTTGACAGCTTTTGGGGTCACTTGATAAATAGGTCAGAGTAACATGCAAAAATGAGGCATATTTTGCCTCCAAATTCCAAAGCAGCCTACAAGGTCTTGTAGCTTTTTCTTAGTGGTAACACGAGGCCAGATACAGCAGCTTGTCCTTCACATGGCAGACCTATCTTGACAAGTCCCAGGCCACTGAACCCCAAGAAATGTGATCAAGGTAGAAAGCCCCTAAATTTTTATTTCTTACCTCCAGACACATATGTATCTCAAGAACATATATGGAGCTGTTACTCTCTGCCCAGTGATCAATGAATCTCATCAATATTAGATCAGTAGGGTATCCAGTGGAATGAAAGGGTGCTCGGGGTCTCTGTACATGAGACCACGGCATGGGGGCAGAGAGTGGATGTATCTCTCAGCCAGGGCAGTGAGGATGTATGGCTGGCCTGGCCTGCTGAAAAGAAGCTGTGTTTGATCATCTCTACAAAAGGTAAGTGAACCATGGCCAAAAGACAAAATCTGGCCCACCACCTGTTTTTGTAAAGTCTTATTGGAACACAGCCATGTCCATTCATTTACATATTGTCTATAGATGCTTTTGCACTGCAGTGCAGAGTAGAGTAGTTGTGACAGGGACCTATGGCCTGCAAATCCTAAAATATTTACCATCTGACCATTTACAGAAGAGTTGCCAATTCCTGGTCTTTATTAATAGGTATAAAGGAAAACACAGTCGCCCTATTAATAGCTACAAGCCAGGTGCAAGAGGATATGTTGATTTATCTCAGCCATGAAAGCACATCTGGAATAACAGCTGGAATTGAAGTCAGTGTCTGATTAAGCTTACAAAAATTCACTGTGATCTTTCAAGATACACCTGTCTTCTATACGGCTAAATAGGCAAGTCAAATGGAGATGTGGTAGGAATCACCATCCCCGGGTCTTTCCAGTCCTTCATGGTGGCACTACCCTCTGCAATCCTTCCATAAATACAATATTGCGTTACTATTTTCACAAATAGAGGCAGTTCCAGTGGCTTCCGCTTGGCCTGTCCTGCCATAATATTAATAGCACTCACTCCGTGAGTCAGAGACTCAAGGTGGGGATTCTGCCAGTTGCTGAGTATGTCTGTTCCAGCCATGCCTTACAGAACCAGGCATTAGCGACAGGATAGACTCAGGCACCCACTGAGACCACTACAAAAAGAACCTGAGCCAGAAAAGTCCATTGATCACCTGACTTTGGTTTCCTAAGGCTCCAATGCGACTGTTGGACTCCAGTGACATCTTGGGTCTCTAAGAATTAGTGTCAGTTCAGAGACAGTACCTAGTAACCCCTAAAAAGGTCTGACTCTCTCTTTCCCCAGTACGCAGTCACCCTGGTAAATGACCACACGTCCCTTGGAGGAAGGTGAGAAAGACTATCAGCACAAATAGTTGGCAGTACGGCATGGTCCTGTCTCAACGCGGTCTGGCTTCCCCTTTATTCAAGGGACTCCGGATCTGTGAACTGACTCCCATTTGGGAATGAGCAAGTAGACAAGGCTCTCTGCTTCGGTGATTAAATAGGGCTCCTCTGCTCACTAGACCTAGAGTAAGAGATCAAGTAAGACTTTATTGGGGGTGCCCTTCTATGTTAATTTTAGGGACACCATGATCAACTAGCCAGTGCCAAAGATCTTTCCAGGTTAGGCTATTCTAATTGCTGCTTTGCTTCTGTTGTCCATTACTGTAACTATGTCCTTTTGGACTTTGGTAATTAAATGCTGCCTCTTGGCCCCTGCCATCCTAGGATCCCATCATCCCCATTTAACATAGGGGATCCAATTCAATGGTAGCAGTTCCCAAATGCAATTACTCTCTTCATGAATTTACTTCTCCCTCTTGGGGGACATAGTGGGAAGGTGGGTGAGCAGGTCTTACATGATAAATCCACTAATATTCCAATTTCCTTACACCTCAAATTTCCTAAATACCTTCCTCTACAATATATAAAGGAAGTTCTGGCATTTCTACCTCATTTAGTGAAAGCTGCCTTTGGGTCCAGATTTGGGGACGAGAAAATGAACAATTAGAGCTATTCCCATGCTCATGAGCTAACACTGTGAATGTGGAATCTCTGACTAGTGAGCCAACATTTGGCCTGATGTAACTTTATATTCCTTCCATCCTGATCCCACATTCTTTTTTTTTTATTATTATTTTATTTATTTTTAGACAGAAGGAAAGAGAGGAAGAAAGAGAGGAAAAGAAACATCAATGTGCGAGAGCCACATCGATTGGTCACTTCTTGCACACCCCCATCTGAGGACCTGACCAGCAACCCAGGCATGTGCTGTGACTGGGGAACGGAACCGGTGACCCTTCCGTTCCCAGATCATGCTCAATCTACTGAGCTACACCAGCCAGGTCTGATCCCACATTCTTAAGGTCTGTTTCCACACATAGTCTCTAGGTTTCTGTCTACTTTTATTGGTAAAGTCATGTTAAAGGGAAACATTACCTTCAAAAAGCAATAACAAAGCTTATAGAAAAAAAAACAAAACAGATACAATATAAAACAAATAGTAAGCCCTGCCTAGTGCGGCTCAATGGATTGAGCACCAGCCTGCAAACTGAAAGGTTCAATTCCCAGTCACGGCACATGCCTAGTTGGGTGCGTGCAAGAAGCGACTGATCGATGGTTCTCTCCCTCTCTTTCTCCCTCCCTTCATGCTCTCTAAAATAAATAAATAAATAAATAAAACAAATAGTGATATGGTAGACATAAAACCAAATATATAAGAAATTCTATTAAACAAATTAAATATTCCAAGTAAAGGGCTAAGATTGTCAGAGCGGATGAAAAACAAAATACGTTGTCAACAGACACATCTTATTTTTGAAGCACACAAAGTAAAAATATGAAAAAATATACTATGTAAACATTAACCAGCTATACTTAGATGAACCATAGTAGAATACAAGGCAAGAAGCATTATCATCATAAAAGGGACATGCATAGAGATAGAGGTCAGTCCATTAGGACGTTACCAAAAGCCAAAGTCTGAATATGCACATAACATAGCTTCGAAATAGCTTCAAAAAGCACAAATAGTCATAACTAACAATTGAAAAAGCCACAATCACAGTGGGAGACAATCTTATCTCTCAAAACTGACAGAACAAGCAAATAATGACCAAAAGGATGAAAGATCAGGACCACAATATTAGCGAACTTGACTTTTGGAACACTGTACCCAATAATGATGGAATACATATTATATTATTCCATATACATGAAGTTCGACAGGCGCAAACAGAACTACCTATGGGGTAAGATGCCGGGTAGCGGGCTTTGAAGTAGTGCTGATGCCCTTCCTTGATCCGGTGTTTGTTGCCCGGGTGGTTCACTTTGTGATCATTCATTGCTCTGTACACATGAATTTTCTGTCTGTTATACTTTCATGAACATTTTTACAGTAAGGCCCAGGAAGCACGGAGATTCCCAAACAAGGTGGAAGCAAAGAGGCCCACTCCAAAACACATCATAATTAAAATGCCAAAGGCTAAAGATAAAGAGATGGGAGGGTGGGTGCGGGAGAACAGGTGAGAGGTGAGGGGATTAAGAAGTACAAATAGGTAGTTAACAGAAGAGCCATGAGGATGTAAAGTACAGTATAGGGAATGGAGTAGCCAAAGAACTTATGCATGACCATGGACATGAACAAGGGTGGGGGGATTGCCTGAGGGAGTGGGGGTTGCTGGGTGAAGTGGGGCAAAGGGGGAAAAGTCAGGACACCTGTAATGGCATAATGACTAAAATGTAATTAAAAAAAGAAAAAGGGAGCTTTAGATTTGATAACTTTGAGAATGACTGCTGTACATGATCTTGCTCCCGGACACCTCCCTATGCTTTCTCCTTAATTGCCCCCCACCTACTTCAGTCACGCAGGCCTTCCTAGGGTCCACCGGTCTTTTCCATCATAAGGCATTGGCACTTGCTGTACTCCTGCCGGAAACGCTCTTCTGTCTCCTATTCGCATAGCTTTTGCCTTGTTTTGTTCATGTGCCCCCCCCTCAGAGATTACTTCCTTGGCCACTTTATCTAAAAGAAGACTTCCCCAAATCATATTTTATATCCTTACTCTAGTTTAATCTCTTCACAGCATTTATCGCTACGTGAAATTTTATTTTTTGGAAACATCCTTTTTTTAAAAGATTTTATTTATTTATTTTTAGAGAGAGGGGAAGGGAAGGAGAAAGAGAGGGAAAGAAACATCAACGTGTGGCTGACTTTCTCATGCCCCTTACTGGGGACCTGGTCCACAACTCAGGCATGCGCCCTGACTGGGAATCGAACCAGAGACCTTTTGGTTTACAGGTTGGCACTCAATCCACCGAGCCACACCAGCCAGGGCTGAAATTTTATTATATGTTTGTTTGTTATTGGTCTTTCCCTATAGGACATAATTTCCATGTGTCTTTGGAATTTCCTTAGGTGTCCCTTGTAATTTGGTGTATAATCAAATCTTGTGAATGTTTCATGTATGTTGAAAATATGATTTCTTTGGTGGGTAACAATTTCTACATAACTTTGAGTTTATGTAGAAATTTGGGTTTATTAATCATGTTATTCAAATATATTATATCTTATTTTCAGAGCTTTACCTATTTATGTTATGGATGATTTAAAACCTCCAAGTAAAATTGTTTATTCCTATCTTTCTCTCACTGCTTTAATCAGTTATTGCTTTACTTATTTTGTGTCTATATATTTAGTGTCTTTATCAAGTATATGAACATAAATATTATATCTCCTTGATCTATTATTCTTACTAATACATTATATGTCTTGATCTCTTGTGATGTTTTTTCATCTTCAGTTCAATTTTGTTTAATATAATTGTTATCTTGGTTTTTCTTTGATTTATAT
>PVJD01003520.1:0-161125 GCA_004026545.1 Mormoops blainvillei | reverse complement strand
GTGGCCTTTGTCATCAGAAAGGGCTGTGTTAGGTTAGGCTTATAGGCTCTCCCACCCATGCGAGGCGGCCCACAGAAGATTACCTGGGCCCCAGGGTCTCCACAGCCTCGGCTGGCCCTGCCAGCAAGAAGAGGCCAGCGCCTTTCTCATCACCCACAGTCAAGAACAGGAGGGTCTCCTAGGAGGCAAGACAAGGAGATGAACCCTGATACTTAAGGATTTGGGGTTGAACCCCCCTAACCTGTGCGCTATGCGCAGTCTCAAGAACAGATGTTAAAATCACATTGTAATTATAAATACATCAAATCAACATGTTGTACACCTTAAGCTTAAACAATGTCGCGTCTCAATTCCAAATAAAACGGCTTTTTCCCCTGAATCACAAGTGATGATTGGGACGGGCGATCACGCAGACCCTCCCCTCTGGCCCACCAGAGCCAAGAAGCTTTTTAGAAGTGACCACAGGACTTCAGTTCGACGTTAAGAAGACACGACTGACCACGGTCAAACGCAAAATGCCTTAGTGCTCTGACTGCCAAGCTTTGCAGCCTGGCTGCCACCCTCCCCCATGTGCCCCATGTTTCCTGCACCTGCTTCCCTCTGCCTGGCCGTCTTCTCCCTTGTCTATGACTGCTGAGCAGCCTTCAAGGCCCCTCCCGTCACACCTCCCCACCCTTTCGGGTAAGGTGCCCCTCTGCCTCACGCATTTACCACCCCAAATTATAAATGGAGAGAGACACGCGCACTGCTTTGCCCAGAGCGGGTATTCTAAAAAGTGGTTTTAGGGATAAGTGTGAAAGAGAGACCTGGATGTTAGGATTGTCAGGACGGGGAAGGGCAGCTGAGGCCAGAGGGGAAGGAAAACAGGAGGGATGGCCTTCCGAGGGCCTGGCCAGGCCTCGGATTTCTAAAACAAGCCCTCAGCACACAGAGACCTGGGCGGCATAGCGAAGTGCCAGCTCTGTAAAAGGGGCTTGGAAACTGGTGACTGTCACAGGCCCAGAGAAGTCAATGCCGGAGACCTAGCTCAACACCTGCAACAGAGCTCAGCTCGTAGGTCTGATCATGAGAACACAGCGCCGAGCGAACGGCCAGTCCCTGCTCTGCAGGAGTGCCTGCGGGGGACTGCGGCTAAACCAGCCGCCTCATTCAGGTCTCTACCCAGGGTGCAAGGAGAACCCACGCTCCTCTCACCTCTGAGCCGATCTCATTGGCAATGATGTTCATGAACTCGGAATCACCCTCCTTCCTGCAACAGGGGCATGCAGACTAGTGAGATGCATGCTGGGGAGGGGGCTGGGAAACCGCAGACGCCCAGCCTCCCTGCCACCTGCTCGTGCGAAGTCCCAGACACCCTCGGCAAAGAGAAAGAGCACGAAAGAGCGCTGGCTGAGGGCCAGCAGGGTGTGCTTCTCAGTATCAGCAGTTCACAAAAACCGCATTTATTTCTGTTTCCCTTTAACAGGACTCACTGAGGCAAACAGAGATCTGTTAGGTGGTGAAGGGGGTGAGGGACAGTGATGAAAGTTAAGGGTGAAGATATATCAAACACAAGGAATCTCACAGGCAACACATTTCTTAGGGTCCACCCGGCCTTGAAGATACCAGTGAGACACCCGCTGCCACTACACATGGCACACGGGAGAGGCCGAGCCCGAAAGCCCGACGGCCCCCGCCTCATCTCTCACCTGTGTAATGTGACCACACCTCCCCAGTCAGGGCTGTTCCTGAGGCCGTGGGCAATGTGCACAGCCAGGTCTCTCAGCAGGTTCAAGTTGTTCTGAAACGGGCGGAAAGGATAACGAGGGAGCACCGCCTTCCCTCCGCTTCACTCTCCCCGCCTGCACCCCCTACAAGCTACGCATGTGGTTAGGTGGAGGGGCTGAGTCCGGGGAGCTATTCCAGGCAGAGCCCACGCCCTCTCTAGCCTCCACGGAATACTCACCTTCTGCAGGACCTTGGTGGAGTTCTGCAGCTTTTTCACTGCTTCCACGTGATCCTCTGCGCCACACCTGCGAGTGAAAGGCCCATGGAGATCTGCCCGGCTTCCCCACTGCTTTCGGCATTGGGTGTACATCCGCAGCACCGAACACTTATGAGTACAGCCTTCCCCCCAGAGACAGAGTATTCTGTCTGCCTTACAGGTAGGAAAGCTAAGCCCTGGGGTGCCCAGGACCTGAGAAACAGGAGGCAACGGAACGGGGCATACTTAAGCAGAGCGGTCAGTGCTTTTTCAGTTCCGTAACTTCTCTCCATCCACTTCAGCACCCGGTTCCCAGCCAGAAATATCAAGTTGGTTTTGTTCTTTTTCCCCTTCTCCGTGCCCAGAATTTTAATGACCTACGTGAAGCGAGGGGGTAACAGACACACACTTGCAGAAACCACAGCGAGTGCTGGACCCGAGGTAAGGAGACAGCTAGACCTCCCCCTCAGCTGGGAAACACGAAAGGGCTGATTTCACTCAGGACTCCCCGACTGTCCAGCTCTATCACTCCCGGCCCTGTCAGGATCCCATACTCTCCTAACACCCTCTCTCCCGACCATTCAAGAGCCCTTCCTCACCTACCTGAAGGTCGCTGAGATTGCTCACGTGGGTCCCACAGCACATGTTGGAATCAACACTCTTGATGGTAACAACTCGAATGGGCCCGGCATGATCATCTGGCAAACCCCGGCCCCTCACCTAGAACACAGGGGCAGGGGGAGGCCCGTCTGGGCTTGGACGAGGAACCCTCGGAGGGCCGCTCCGCAGCAGCCACCCCCCGGGCTCTTCCCTCACCTGCTCCACCTCAGGGTCATCTGGGCTCAGTTCTCGCACAGCCACGGGCAGCCGAGCTCGGATTTTTTCATTGACACTCTGCTCAACGGCAGCAACTTGAGCTGCCGTCACAGACGGGCTGTCCAGCTCAATCGCGCACCGGAATCGCCCTAACTCCCTGTCAGAAGAAGCAGAGTAGCCGCAGGGGGCTGATAATGATGACAATAATAAGAGAGTTTACAGTGTACAAAGAATGGCCACGTAAATTATCTTATTTAATCCTCACAAAAGTCCTGCAAGGTAGAGACTTGTCACTTCCGTCTTACAGGTGAGGGGTAGTGATAAACGTGATCGAGTCCCACAGGCAGGATTCACCCTGTAGGTCTTTAGGCTCAAAATTCTATGTTCTTTCCTAAGCAATGGCAGATCTCTCTCCTCTCATCCTAGAGTTTCCCCTAAGAAACACAAGGGTGTCCACCACCCCCTCTTAGGATGAACAGGGGAACACGGCAGATTCTGAACACTGCTCTTTCTTTCCCCCTACCCCCAACCCATTACTGGGGAAGGAGCCGGGAGTCAGGGGCCACGCTCTATGGTTAGTCCAATGCCTTCTGCTCACCACGACGTTGTCTTCAGCCCAAACAGATGATCAGCAACCGCTGTGATGAGATGCTGTGCTGAGCAGAGAAAACAAGGGACAGAAGAGTGAGAAGCCCAGAGAGCCACATATTCCCACAATATCATCACGGACATTTCCCTTGTTGAAGGCTTGTCAGGTGATGGGTCATATTCTTGAGATACTTTATTGAAAATCCTCACGAGAATTCTGCAAGAGACTTTATGATTTCACAAATGAGGAAACTGAAGCCTAGAGAAGCAACGTAGCCTATCAGAGGCAGCATTTGAATGGAAGTCCTAATATGCCATATTCATTCAACAAATATTTATCAAGTGCCTACCACATGCAAGGCACAGGCCTTAACATTAGAGATATAGCATTATCCCTGACTGATGACAGTGAGGAGGAGGAAGAGAAGGAATTAACTATGAAGGCAATGGGAATAAGACAGCCAGAGGCCCTGAAGGAGGGAAGAAACGGGATGTGTCCCAGGAATGGAGAGGAGGCCAGCATGGCCAGAAAGCAGAGAGCGAGAGGGAGGGACACCAGCCGAGGCTACAGCAGCAGACAGGTCCCAGCCCAGGTAGGGCTTGGGGATCATGACAAATTCAGCTTTATCACGAGCAACAGGAAGACTCTACAAAGCTTTAAGCAGGAGGTTGACGTGATTAGATTTTAATTTTTTTTTTTTAGTTGCCTTTTTAGAGAGAGGGAGGAAGAGAGATTGAGAAACACTGATGCGAGTGAAGCATCGATCGGCTGCCTCCACACTCACCCAGACCAGGGATCTGCGCCAGGACCGGGGATCTTAAGCAGCCGGACTGGTTGCAAGTGCCCAAGCCCAGACCAGGAATAAACCTGCAACCCAGGCATGTGCCCTGACCAGGAACTGGACCTGCAACCTTTGGGTTATGGGACAATGCTCCTACCACTGCAGCCACGGCCAGATTTTAATTTTTAAAATATTATTCTGGCTCCATTGTGAAGAACAGGCTGCAAAGAAGCAAGACTGAGTGTGGGTAGACCAGCCATGAGGCTATTACACGGGGAAAGACCATAAGAGCTGGGACTGAGATGATCACGCTAACAGTGGACGGAAATAGAAAACTACTCAGAAGAGAAACCAGTAGGACTCAGTGATTGACTGGCTATCCCCAGAGAGATGTCTGGACTAACTTTCAGGATTTTGGCAACTGGATGGATGCTAATGCCATGCACTGGACACAGAGAATACTAACGGAAGGCCCAGTCTGAGGGAGTGGGCGACTTTTATTTTTAAAGATTTGATTTATTTATATTTAGAGAGGGGGGAAGGTAGGAAGAGAGGGAGAGAAACATCGATGTGAGAGAAGTATCAATTGGTTGCCTCTCGCACGTGCTCAGACCAGGACCAAAACCGCAAACCAGGCGTGTGCCCCAACCGGGAATGGAACCAGCAGCCTCTCGCCTCAAGGAATGACACCCAACCAACTGAGCCACACTGGTCAAGGCTGGGTGACTTTTTAATTCCATTTTGGACATTTTGAGTTTCAGAAGCCTACGAGACATCCAGATAAAGATACCGAGTGGGAACTTAATAATTCTCAAGTCCAGCAGTTACCCTAATACTTTTACTGCAATTGCTCATAGCGTTCTTCTAACCCTATCATATCCTGCCACAATCGGAGCTGATTCTGAATGTCTGCCTTTTCCAAAAAGCTAACTCCTGGAGAGCCCAAACCACATCCCAGTCATTGTGGTGCCCCGTACATAGCACCTGTCCCCCGTGCTCGCCACACCCACCTGAATGCTGCTGCATGTGGTCAAACCTCCGCTCCCAGTCCACCCGGACGTGGACCTCGGTCCCAGGGGTCAGGGGCGTCTGTGTGAAATGATCAGCCTGGGCCCCCCGGCGGGTCACTCTCAGCACCGAGATGTCGTTGATTGTACCACGGTCATCAGGCTGAGGAAGAGAAGTGAGGACAATCAGTGGTGGAAGGCAGGGCTCACCCCGACTCCTGGATACAAAGGCCCTCTACGGAAAGTGTGTGAGAAACACACCCAGAACTGGAGATTTCCTACTGAAAGCCACGTGAGGGGGTCCACCTTGTTCCACGAGGGAACTGTTTCTGTCCTCTTCACTCTGGATACCTATATATTTTCTTCAGAACAGAATAACAGGAATAAAACAAAGATTGTAATTACAGCAATGACGATTTTAGTAAAACCCAAATAACCTTAATCTTCACTCTCATTCCCTTCGTTTAGAGCCTTATCTTTCCGTAATTTCTAAAATGATCTGAATTTTCTTCCTTTCCTTCACTCCATTTTCTGCACTGCTACTAGAATTAGATTCAAAGTATTCATTCAGCCCTGGCTGGTGGCTCAGTTGGTTGGAGTGTTCCCATACACCAAAAGGTTGTAGGTACCTAGGTTACAGGAGGCAACTGATTGATGTTTCTCTTTTACATCAATGTTTCTTTCTCTTTTTCTCTCTCCCTCTCCCTCCCTTCCTCACTCTCTAAAAATCAATAAAATATATCCTTGGGCGAAGATTAAAATAAAATAAATAAATTGAAAATATTCATTCATTTAAAAAAAAGATCAACTGCCAACTGCTAACAAGACACTGTGCCAACCTAAAGATACAATATAAACAAGACCTGATCCCTCATGGAACTTGAGAGTCTGGAGAAGAATACAGACATGCAAACAAGTAATTGCAATATGATATACAACATGCCATAACATGAAAAAGTACAGTGTTCTAGAGGAGCTCAAAGAAGAGACCTAACAGTCTTAAGAAATCGAGGAAGACCTCCTAAAAGAAGTGATATATAAAATGAGAAGTTCCATGGTTGCCTGAAGTCCCAAATATTCTTCAGCAAGTCAGAAACTTCTGTGTTGGGAAAATCCTTTTAACAGTGATGACATTGATACGAAATTGGAACTTTGTCACTATCAAGTTTATTGAACATGTTCTCTCACGTCATTGCTTTGCCCAAGTACCTCCGTAGCTTACCACAGCTTCCTTGATGAAGTCCACATGCCTTAACATATCCTTCAAGGACCTCTAACTGGCCTCCACTTACCACTCCAAGGTCATCTCCAGGCTGTCATCAATTAACACACACCAAAGGCTCAAACTATATCTGACTACTTGCAGTTAACTGGACTTGTCAGATTCTTTCAGGCTTCCCTGCCTTTGCTTGTGTTATTATCTCTGCTGGAAAAGCCTCTCCCATAATGCCCATCTTTGGTGTTATTATCCGCCTTTCCCATGTTCACATTCGACCTTGTTAGCATTGATAAGTCTGGCCGCTGTCATGCTCACTCACGGGAATCATTTTTAGTTCCTGTCAAGCACTAAGCTAATTCCTACCTCAGGGCCTTTGCACTTGCTATTCCTGCCACCTGGAATACTTACACCTCCCAGACCAGTACCACTAGACAATTACAATGGCATACTCCCCTCGCTTCCCTTAGGTCTCTAATGAAATAACTTGTCCCCTACCTAGGAGAATATCCTATCACTCTTTCCTTCAAGCTTTAATTTTATTTATAGCACTTCTCTATTAACAGTCTTCTCCAGTGAATACTAGTATTCTATGTATGCAGAGGAACTGTTTTTGTTAACTCCTTGTCCTTAGGGCCTGGAATAGCACCCAGAATGTGTTATGGTTAGGTATTTGTTGATAAATATCTGTTCAATGGATAAATGAAGTGAACTGAACTTCCACCATGTTCATTACTGCTGGGGGACTGAGGGGCAGGAAAGCATTTTTCATCTGGGCAGAAAGGAATCAGGAGCTTTGTGGGAAGGGGTGGAGGAAAGGAGGCGCCTGTTACCTGTCCCCCGCCCTCGGGGAAAAGCAGCGTGTCTTCTAGCACCACTTGAAAACCGTTCAGCACTTCCTTCTTGCCATTGCTTCCTTCGGTTTGCAGCTCCGCTGGACGGCAGGAGACCACGGTGGTGGTGAACTGACCAGAGAGAGAGAGAGATGTGAGAATCAGCCCCGACCTCAGCCCCCGGTACACCGGGACTGAATCAAGCTCGGCTCTCCCTCCACGTGGCGCCCTCCTCCCGCACCGCCCCATCTGCTCGGCGGTATCAGGTCCCTCGCCAAGCCGGCCGCACCTCCCGGGCGTAGCTGTCCCGCTGACACCGGAACGCCATCGCGGTTTTCTCCCGGGACGCGGGGGATCGGCGCGCACTGAAACGCCAAGGGGCGGACGGAGGCCGAAGGGGGACAATCCTCACAAAGGGCGCGTCTCTGCACAGAAGCGAGAGAGCAAGGAATGGGTGTGGTTGAGACGAATTCATGGAAAACGCAACTTGCAGACATTCTGGGCTGTTTTGCAGCTGCGATAAAGCTTTGAAAATAACCAGAAGACAAAACCGTGTCCTGAACTTGTCAAGACACTGAGTTTAACCCGTTGGGCTCCAGGGATGTGTGTTAGATAGGAGGTGGGGATGGTACTGGCTTGGATACAAGGCAGCGTGCCTACCAGAAATGTAATTCGAGCCATATTTGTTAATATTTTATTTAACTCAATATATCCAGAATATTTTTCATCATGTAGTAGGTATATAAAAATAAGTGTTTTCCCCATACAAAATTTTCGAACCCTGGTCTGTATTCTACACTCACATCTCTGTTCAAACTGGCCACATTTCAAGTACAACATGTGAGCAGTGCTACCTAATTGGACCGTGTAGATAAGAAGTTAAAAGAAGTTAACAAGCTGCAATCAGTACCTTAAAACTTTATACCATTTAAAAGTTAAAATTACCTTTCTTTCTGCTCTTTCAAATCAACTAATAAAAGCCTGAAGACTCCAGATGTTTCAGAATTTAGGATTTCTCCGAATTTAAGTTTTTTAGGTAGTAATGGAGAGAGCACACTGCATGTGTTACCTAGTGCACTCCATTTAGAACTCTGGAGCAACCTCATGTAATCAAACTAATATTTATGCTGAGAAATACACGAAATGGAATAAACAGACTATAAATAGCCTCACATCATTTTAGGTCACATTTTGCTGTCAAATGAGTTTTAGTGGGGGGTTTTTTCCCCTCTGGTCAGTTTTCAGAACTTTTTGGTTTTCAGAATCGTGGATAGGGGATATGCTATACAAATTCGAGTCCCAACTTTGCCACTTATTGTGACCTCTTTGATCACCTATGAAGAAAAGACCTAATTATGTTATAGAGTTGATATGAGATTCAAAATTTTAATGAAATAATAAATAGTAAATTGTACAATGCAAATATAACTGTACATTAGCAGAGTTTTTGTTTGGTTTTTTTTTTTTAAGTTTAAGAACTAGTGTCAGCTTTAAAAGTATAAAGATTTCTGGCCCAGGCTGGTATGCCTCAGTGGGTTGAACACCAGACTGCAAACCAAAACGTCGCTGGTTCGATTCCCAGTTAGGGCATGTGCCTGGTTTGTGGGCCATGTACTCACATGGGGATGTGTGAGAGGCAACCAATCAGTGCTTCTCTCACACATTGATGTTTCTCTCCATCTTTTCTCCCTCCCTTCTCCTCTCTCTTAAAAACTAAAATAAATAAAGTATGAGATTTCTGGAGTATTCAGGAAGCTGAGGTGGGTTTCTGGCTGGTTCTAGGGGTGGCAGGATTAGCCATATAGCAAAAGGCTGGTTTCTGCTCCCCAAAATCAGAGCATAGATCTGTGCATGGGGAAGTCCCCCAGCTTGGTTACAGCCTGCTCCCACCATCTTTCTTCCAGTCTCAACAAATGAAGGCCAGGATCTCTGACACCCACCGCTCCCTTACTCCCTTAGAGAGTAACTATGGAGGGAGAAGAGGCTTCCAGGAGGAAGAAGTACAAGCAGGAAAGAAACAGATCAGTTCCTAGAGATTTATTAAAATCCATATGCTGCTTCTTTGGCTTCTGCTCAACCACAGACATACACGTGCTCTAATACTCAAGAGAGTCCTGATGAGTGGCCCAATCAGAGATTAGAGCCAATTGGTAGGACGTCAAAAGTGCCCCCTTTGCTATTCTGTCATCTGATACAGCAGTCATAGTCAAGTGCCTAGGAAAAAGAAATAAAGCATGAAGGAGGATCCTTAACTAAGAGCTTCTAGGAAAGATCTGAGATCCCAGAGGACGCTGGTGCACAGCCAAAGAGCTGGACCACGGCCCAGGCCCTAGTTGGTCAGAATGACTGCAAGATAGCCACAACATCCTCCCCAGCTCTGCTGCCCGGAAGTTAATTACTTGTTGCATCGGCACTGTCAGAATCATCCTAGAAGAAAAGAGAAAGACAAACGCACCTGTAGGATATGCAAAGAGTGAACATTTGTGTTCCTAAACATAGCTCACTCCCTTCTGCTCTCCAAGTTTTCTTTTGTGATTTTCTGAGTCACACAACTTCCTGGGAGGCTAATACGGAAGGATTCCAACTTTGGAAAATCAAGTAAACCACTAGGACTCAATAAACAGTACTGTGTCATGTATCATTTAGTTTCAGAATTTCAATTCATGCTACTACTCCTTACAACTGTAAAGATAGTCAACAGGGTCAGATCTGTCCTAGGATGGAGAAGCAGAGGAAGAGATGGAAGGGAGGAGGGTCTTACTGGGGTTTTTAAAGCCTGGAGAACATTCAACCTCTTGTGTCAAATTCGGATTTGGCTGACATGCACTGAGAACTACTGTGTGCTAGGAACAGGGGCAGGAGCTTTCTAGTATCTTATCTTTAAGGGTAAAAAGGAAACTGAAGGGTGGAGAGGCAGACTTTACTTACATCCAGATCATCCATGGCAGGCGGAGGTCTCTTGGTGCTGACCTTGTTCAAAAGCTGGTGGCAAGAGAAAAGTAGTCAGAAGAGAGAAGAGCAACCTGCATACTGATGGACTGCAGAAGACCAGCCCCAGCCAGACGATGGCCCTCCCTCTAAAGCCCCTAACACATCAGGGGAATGAATTAGAGAAAAGTAAATTGATTTCCTTTTTAAGAGGAAGTTTAAATTTTAAATTTAAATTTAATGCACACAGAGCATCCTCCTTCTTAATCCAAGTCAGGGTCTGCTAGTGGTTTTGCAACTTGAATAACTAGTTCTGAAATTCTGAAAGTAAATAACACATGGCACGGTGCAACTCATTGGGAAATAGTGACTTCTAATGTGAATTTTATGCTGCTTGCTTTGAGCTTCCCTTGAAGTTGTCTGGCTCAAGAAAACACACACATACAACACACATACAATAGAGAACAAAAATTACAGAAAAAAAGAAAAAAGGTTTAGCCAAACTTTTTCAGAACACAGGCTATACTCTATAAAGAGTGAGTGAATCTACGTGTACAATTTCACTAATAGAATATTCATTTCTCCCATCCCTACTAAATAAACATTGCATAAAAAAAACATGAAGAATGTCAGCACCAATGAGCAGCCGGTCTGAGGAGCTCATATATTTCTGCCTAGTCCTGAGGACAATCCTCCAGAGAACGTGTGCAGAGACACGAGGAGTGATCAAGACGGACAGAAGATGGCGTTACCTCTGCATAATGCTCCACCTGAGCCAGCTCCACCTCTTCATCCCCTTCCCAGTCTCTCCAGTTGTCAAAGTCCACGGACAACCACACTGGCTGCAAGAAGAAGCACGAAAAATCACAGACCAGGAGGGCCCAGAACTGCACAGAAAAGTGCGGTTGTGCATGCAGAAGCATGCTTGGGGAAGAAGGTCAATGGGAGCAGTCTTCCCAACAGCGCCCCCTTGACTAACCCTGCCTTCAGACTGCCGCGGTGTCATCATTGTCCATAAAGATTTACCAAGAACCTATTAAGTGCAATGCCAGGCATAGTATGGAAAAGCATAGAAACTCTGCTCTCCGAGAGCAGGTTGACTGGGGAGATAACACATCTGGGAATATAACTGTCATAAAGTATCATAGAGTCAACCAAGCAAGACAGGGACAACCCTTCAAGGCCCATGTTCCCAGTTCGCAATCTATAACTTAGAGAAGTAATTCACTCATTCATTTAACAGATATTTATTGAACACATACAATGGGCCAGACTCTGAGATTGGCACTGGAGTTATAAAAATGTTCAATACATAGACCCAGCCATCAAGAAGCAAGTGGGGAAGGGAAATGTAAATAAATCATGATAATACAGTGTGGGAAGGGTGGTGGTAAGTTGTAGAGGGGATATTTCGGGAACCCAGGCTTCTGGGAGTCTCGTGGCCTTGAAGGGAGGGCAGGGGGTTAGGTGGGAGAAGGTAGTGGTGATGGAGGCCTTCTGGGAAGGCGGTACAGCTTGAGCAAAGGTGCAAAGCCGAGAAACAGCCTGATATGTGCTAAAGAGCTGCAAGTAGCTTGCTGTGGCTCGAATGTGAAGTCTGAGGCGGAGAGTCATGGGCCATGAAGCCACAGAGGGAGGACTAGCCAGGTCATGATCTTATATGTCGTGCTGTGGTGCTTGGACTTCAACCGAAAGGGCAGAAGTTTGAGCTCAAATGCCTGGAAGAGTCAGGAAGATAATGAAAAGGAGTAAAGTGAGGCGGACCACGTGCCCCATTTAAAGCTCCAGCTCTAGGCATTTGGGAATTTCATATCAGTGTGGCCAAAATCTCCGTTTTTCAAGAGAAACTAATAATCTGGATTTGTAGGTGAAATCTCCACATTGTTGTATGTCAGCAGCTAGTCAAAAATTCTAAATATCAGGAACCAAACAAAGTAATTTTTAACACTGTGAAGAGTACTAACATAAATTTGAGCGCCAGACCCACCCAGTAGACAGCCAATCTGCAACCTTTAGGGGAAAAGAAGCCACTGCAGAATCTTAAGTAGGGGTCTGGCAGAGTCAAATGTGTGTTTTAGACAGACTGTAATGGGAGTGATGCATTAAACAGATTGGGGGAGGGCTGAAAATACGCAACAAACTTCACCTAGTGATGGGTGAGGCTTGAATTAGGAAGAGATTAAAGTAACGGATTCAATATTATCCAGGAAGTCAAAGAGGCAGGGCCTAGTGAGTGATTAAATGTTGGTGGGAAAAGGAGGCTACGGTGATTCCCAGACCTAACTTGGGTACCTGCGTACAGGGATACATAGCACAGAAGAAAGAGCAGACCTCTCCCTACCTTGATATCCTCCTTGGTGAGCCGGGGCCAGGCCACTTTTTCCTTCCATTTCCTCACAAAGCAAGTAATGGAGCGACCAGAGCGTTTATCCTGAGAGTCCTGCCAGACAGACAGCCTCATTCTTAGGGTCTGAGGTTTAGGATAAATCTCCCATTTTCCAGGCAGCCTTCCCATCCAAACCTTACTGTCCCACCCCATCCTCACCTTGGAGTTCACCTTGGCATAGAACTCAATCTCATTGTACAACTCCACTCCATCAGCATTCTTGCAGCTGAGGGGACAATGCAGCTGAGGAGATGTGGGAGGCTGGGTGTGGGGGCATTTGGAGAAGGGGGATGTTCCTGGGAAACCAGGTTCTACAAAGGGGAGGGCCATTACCTGAACACAATGCGGTGATCTTCTATGAGCACATGGACATCCGTGCTGTCCTCAACACAAAACTCCATGAACACATACTTGGGCCTGTCATACCACAGGGTCCGGGCATGCTGCCTGAAGAGGAGTTGAGGTGGGGCTTCATAGGGGTGGGAAAGGGAAGACTGAGAGCATTTGGGAAAGATGGGCGGAGGGGAAAATATAGGGATATTTTATGCTACAGTCCTGTCAAAATGGAGCTAAATGAAACAACGGGGAGTAAAAGGGGAGTGATGGGAATGGGTGTGTGTGGTGAGGGTGAATCTGGGGAGAATCAAAAGTGTGAGAGTAGAGCTGGTCCTGGCTGAGTAGTTCAGTTGGTTAGAGCATCATCCTGATGTTCTACGGTTGTGGGTTGGATTCCCAGTCGGGGCACATTCAAGAATCAATCAATGAATGCACAAATAAGTGGGACAACAAATTAGTGTTTCTCTCTCTCCCTTCCTCTCTCTCTCTTTCTTTAAAATTCAATAATTTTTTTAAAAAATGTTTTAAGTGTGAGGGTAAAGAGGTAGTGAGTCATGGAGACCACTGAGGTCACACTGCCTCTAACCACCGCAAAGTTACAGAAACCTGGGATCTGGGGTTCCCATGGAACCTCGCAGAACCTGTTGCGCCCAGGAAACGTGGGGCTCGGAGTGAATCTAAAGGGAAAAGGGCTGCCAGAAACACTCACCGTGCCATGGTGACTCCCGCTGCCCGTGGCGTTTGGCGTCCAAGGCAGGGGCCGCTATCTTTAGATCCTCTCCCCCAGCAGCTGCCTCTCCTTATATGGTCAGGGGAAGGTTTTAGATGCTGGGAAGACGTGGCCCTACAACCAAGGCAGCTGCACTTGGGAGAGAGTGTAGGACAGCATTATCCCTGCAGCCCTTGACATCTCCGAGTCTCCAGAAATGTACAGATTTAGGAAGGAAGAGACGACCCGCCCTCTGAAACCAGGGCAAGGGCTACACTACACTAGATACACACGGAATGACCTGTCCCAGGCTTCATTCACCAGTTTCTCCAACGCTTGGTATATTCAGTGCCTGATTCACAATAGGCGTTCAATACAAAATTATTGGCCTGAATTAAATCCTTGGGGAAGGCCCGCCCTGCGTGAGGTCTGTACTCGGTGACATCTGAGCCCCGCCCACCAGCTCCTCGGGTTTCCCAGCCGGCGCGCCGTTGCCAAGGCAGCAAGGGGGCGCGGCTGACGTGCGGGGCGTTTCCGGAAAGATGGCGGCTGTCGAAGTAGGTGAGGAGCCGGTAACAGTGGTGGCGGCGGCTGGACCGAAGGCGAAGGACGAAGAGGAGGAAGAAGAGGAGTCACTGCCACCGTGCGAGGCGGTACGCTGGGCCCCAGTAGGAGCGGTGGCGGAGGCCAGTCCGGGGACCACTGCGTTCTCGGAAGAGGCGGCTGCCGAAGATCCCGGCGCGGCCCCGGGCTCCCCGCCGGAGTCGCCTGGCCGGACATTGCGGCGGCTACGGGCTGAGCGGCGGCGGCTGGACTCAGCGCTGCTCGCGCTGTCCTCGCACTTCGCGCAGGTGCAGTTCCGCTTGCGCCAGGTGGTGCGCGGGGCGCCGGCGGAGCAGCCGCGCCTCCTGCGCGAGCTCGAGGACTTTGCCTTTCGCGGCTGCCCTCACGTCCTGGGTTACTGGGGGCCCGAGGACCCCACCAGCGACGAGGGAGACGGGCTGCCCAGGAACCGGCCTCAGTTGCGGAGCGAGGACCAGGTGAGCAGCTGGGGCCGGGACCCGAGAGATACGGGAATAGGAGGGGTTGGGAGGGTGGCGATGCTGACAAGGATGGAGGTAGTGGTGGTGAGAAGCTGACCTGTCTAAGCGAGTACGCACGTCCGAGACTTGAAGATTGAGACAGGTGTGCGGAGCCCGCTGAAGGGCAGGAGGACCGAGAGACTTGGGAACAGGTGGTGAGAGGTGTCCACCGAAGAAGGTGTGATGACGTGAAGCGAGGAGGGCAACAGAGCAACCAACCAAAGCAATGCTGCACCCACTCACCTTATAAAGTACTTAAGACCTGGCGCATTTGCTGATAGAATGCCCCCATCCTGGGGATCGGGAAAATTGGCTAGCGAAGAGCAAGTTACCTGGAAACCATAGAAATTTATATCTACTCCGTCCGTGCTTTCCTGGAATCCAGAAAATCTTTCATCTTTAGACTTTCTTGTCTGATTGAAAGCTTTGGTGAATAGCAGAGTATCTTAGTAATTAAAAAGAAGCAAAACTCCCGATTACATGAATTTTCTAGTGCTGGTGTTTAAAACTCCTTCCCCGTTCTGCTTGATAACTAGGTGTTCTAAATGAGGTTCCCTTGGTAACTGGCAAGACGCATTCAGTTAGCCTGTCTCAGGAAGTTACGAGAATGTGTATACCACGCCAAGGGAACATTGCCTTACAGTCTTCGAGTCTTGGGAAGTGTGCCGTTGTGGACGGGCGTTGAAGAGACTCACTCTCCTTTCTTCACCTTTTTATTCTTAAAGTTACAACCCACATATGGCTTTCTTCTCACTTAAATTGGTTTTAACCAAGAAGACTTATCAGTAATAGATACTGAGTTATTTTAATCTGTAATGTTTCCTGTGCAGTCTTGTGTTTACTGTTCCACCCACATGCCTGGCAGGCTCTTAAGGAGTAGAAAGGGTAGAAAAAGTTTCTGTGGGCCAGGCCCTGTTCAGGTGTGAGGAGCACCGAGGGCTCTCTGTGGATTTGCTCTTTTCGTTGTTCATTTTACTTTCGGAAACAGTACAGCTTTGGGGGCGGGGGTAGTGTACTGCTCAAAAATACCCAATAAGCAAGTGTCGCCTCGTGTGCATATATTGACACACGAACAGGTAGTGCCAAAGTGGGGGATATGTGTGAAGCAAATGATTTACTTCTTTTCAGTTTCTAAAATTTTTTTAAACCAGTATTTTATCTCACTTCATAGTGGAAATTATTTTATTTCCTACCTTGCACCAGAGCTCATCATTCTATCCTTTTAAACTTGTTTGCTCACATTCCAATAAATAGCATACTAGAACTGTTATTGCAAGTGATAAAGTTCAGCAAATATTCTCATGAAAACAGAATCAGGATTTATACCTGGTTTCTTTCTTCCTTGGCTTCATAAAATTGGGGTACAATGAAAACACAAGGAAAGTTTACCCAGTTCTTGCTTCTTGTACTGGTTAGACAACTTCCTCTAGTCAGAGTTTATCACAGTAGTCCCCGCTTACCTAAGGGGGATACCTTCAGAGACCCCCAGTGGATGCCTGATAGCTTGGATAGTACTGAATAGATATACTATGTTTTTTCCTATATATACATACCTAAAATAAAGCGTATCATAGACACAGTGGGAAATTAACAACAATAACTAATAATAAAGTAAAACAATTATAACAATATACTGTAATAAAAGTTATGTGGATGGCTTTGGGCCATTAGTAAGTAAAATAAGGGTTACCTGATGACAGTCAATCTGATAAACAGAATGGCTACTGACTAATAACGGGTGGGTAGTGGATATAGCGTGGATACCTGAATACTCAGGACAAAGGGATGATTCAGGCTCAAGATTTCATAATGCTACTCAGAATGATGCACAGTTTAAAACTTTTGAATTGTTTGTTTCTGGAATTTTCGATTTAATATTTTCAGACGTGGGTCGACTACAGGTAACTGAAACCACCGAAGGTGAAACCACTAAGGGGGGACTATTGTGTTTAGAATGTGTCCTTCTGTACCTGATTCAGTAGCATAAAACAAATGTGTATTGAGCACTTACCCTGTGCTAGGTCTTGAGGGTACAAAGTCAAAGCCTTTGCCTGTAAGGAGTTCATAGACTGGAGGAAACAGAATCCTAAATAAATAACTATAATGTGGCCTGAGCTAAGGTAGAAGTGTGTACAAAATACAGCGGAGGAAATGATCAGTTCTGCCTGGGTAAATCAAGGAAACTTTCTCATAAAGGATAGCTAGGCCTGCATTAAGACAGGAAAGGGAAGAGGATTATAAGAAAACACAGCACTCAGAAAGGATCAGAGGAGCATCCTGAGAAAAGCCTTGCTTCCATGTTGAATAAAGGTAAAGCAAGAGCATTGCTTTTTTAGTAACTTGGACAAAAAGTTAATTGTTGTTTTCCGTTTGTTTTCTCTCATACCTTACTTCTGGAGGGCTTGGTAAGTACCATTTTAAGGTTAAATTTAATATCCTATAGACGTCTAGTTTAAAATGCGGCCTTATACCTGCATGATTTGCCGAGTTTGCTTTGTTTTGATACTCAAGAAAGGCATGGAAGAACCTAGTATTTGAGTGTATATTGGCAAGACTTTACCACCCTGAAAGGATTTTAATAATTCAAATGCAGAAACTGCCTGGAGGCCACAGTGGGAAAAAGAGTCACTGCTCAGAGTAACTTACCAGACATTTAAAAAAAAAGAAACAAAAAACCCACTATTGCCTTCCCACTCCTATTACTTGTCTTTGGATTTTTATTTTCATTGCCCTAGGTATCTGCATTTATTCTTTTGGTTTTACAAATGTCTATAATACACTGGAGGGGCTTTGAATCTTTAAAAAACTGTTTATAAATTATAAAGCCTTTCTCTACAACCTTGACTCCATATTCTCTGCACAGAGCATTCAGGAGTTGTTCCGGAGGATGGCATAGCTAATTCCTGGAAGGGTGTCTTGTCTAAGATAAATCGTCTTAATCCTAGCTAGACCTTTGGTGGGGGAAAGCAATCTTAACAAAAGGCCCCTTTGTATTCATAGCCTGTTTCCAATGAGGGACAAATACTTTTCTTAAAGAAAACACAATTAATAAATTCCCCTGTATGAAATAATTATTATTATTTTTGAGCCTATTTTATAAATTCTGTATTTCATCTGGACTCAGAAACCTTTTATATTTTGTTAGTCATTAATGGCTTTAGAGGTTTCTGGTGTGCCCTGAATTCTCCTTTTCCTATGAAAGAAACCTAAGTATTCTCTCATCATAGAGTGAGCAGGAGAAACGGGAACGCCTGGAAACCCAAAGGGAGAAGCAGAAGGAACTGATACTGCAGCTCAAAACCCAACTAGATGACCTGGAAACGTTTGCCTACCAAGAGGGCAATTACGATTCCCTGCCGCAGTCCATGGTCTTGGAAAGACAGCGGGTAAGTAGATATCAGAGGCGCCACCACCACTACCTACGGCCACCTTGCTCCTTCCACTGTTTGCCCTTCCCTAGCTTGTTCACCCTGGGCCTCCCTGAGAAGCCCTTCACTGGCCCAAATCAAAGGGAAATTTTACTGTTACATGGGGCCAGTCTTTATTCACACATGGAAACACAAGTTCCAAAGCTTTATAATATGATGATTGAGCTCTGTATTTTTGTTGGCTGTTATTAATAATAATAGTAGTGCCCTGGCTGGTGTGGCTCAGCGGATCAAGTGCCAGTCTGCAAACCAAAGAGTCACAGGTTCGGTTCCCAGTCAGAGCACATGCCTGGGTTGCAGGCCGGGTCCCCAGTTGGGGGTGTAGGAGAGGCAACCACACATTGATGTTTCTCTCTCATTCCTTCTCCCTCCCTCCCCCCCCCTTTTTTTTCAAAGATTTTATTTATTTATTTTTAGAGAGAGAGGAAGGGAGGGTGAAAGAGAGAGAAACATCAATGCGTGACTACCTCTCAAGCGCCCCGTACTGAAGACCCGGCCAGCAACCCAGGCACGTGCCCTAACTGGGAACTGATGCGGAGGCCTCTTGGTTCAAAGGCCGGCACTCAGTCCACTGAACTGCACCAGCCAGAGCTCCCCTCTCTCTAAAAATAAATTAAATATTTTTTTAAAATAGTAGTGATATATAATAATAACTAATAATAACTAATAACTAATATATTATATAATAATAAATAATAACCTGATCATTAAAACAGCTCTACTTGGGCACATTATACAATATAAACTAGCTTTCTTCCCCACAACCACTTGATAAATATGCCAGGAATCCAGACTGACTTTAATGTTGTATTTAAGCAACGTCTAGGTAGACAGGTAAATCTGCTGGTAGAAATACAGCTACAGCACTGGCTGGGTTGCTCAGTGGATTGAGCATCGGCCTACGAACCAAAAGGTTGCTAGTTCAATTCCCAGTCAGGGCACACGCCTGGGTTGTGGGCCAGGTCCCCAGTTGGGGGCATGCAAGGGGCAATCAGTCGGTGTTTCTCTCACACATCAATGTCTCTCCCACTCTTTCTCCCTCCTGCCCCTCTCTCTAAAAATAAAGCCTTCCCCAAAAAAGTACAAAAATTTTAAAAGAAAAGAAATACAGCTACAGCCTCCCGTACATGCTTGTCTGTCCATGTGATGTGGCTGCTTCTCTGGCTGGAATTACATTACATAGATTTCATTGTTCCTAGTATTGTCACTAGGATATTTTGGCTGTAATGTACCTCGATATTTTGTAAAGATTTTTCTTTTGTTGCTAAGAGTAGGACAAGAAGGGATGAGAGGACTAAAAACTAAGAGAAACCAGTGTTTATTCTCATGGAAACCTTGGGGGAAACTAATATGAGGCTTTTTGGATCGTCAGCCACTTTGAGTTATTCACACTGTTGATATCCTGAGTGAAAGTTGCGTAGCCTGGTGGAACACTCGTAGTGAGAGGAGCCATTTCTGTCAGAGAGGAACCAAAGGTTCTTGTTACTCGCATAGAAGTAAAAGATCTCTCCTTACCTTGATCAGCAGTTGTCTCATTTCTCTCACAAATTGCGGAGTTAGCTATGTCGTTGATTTCTGTTTAAGGGTAGGAGGTATACTAGTAAAGATTCTCCTTCTTCCTAATCTTCTTCCTGAAAATTCCAAAGGGTGTGCTCATTGCTTGCGGTCTTGATAGGTAATCATAGATGAATTAATAAAGAAACTGGACATGAATCTGAATGAGGACATCAGCTCACTGTCCACTGAAGAGCTTCGGCAGCGTGTGGATGCAGCTGTGGCTCAGATCGTAAACCCAGCCCGAGTGAAAGAACAGTTGGTTGAGCAGCTGAAAACTCAGATTCGAGACCTCGAGATGTTCATCAATTTCATCCAAGGTCAGCGGACGGTGGACAGATGTTCTGATAATTATAAGTATTATAAGTTCTAATACCTAATGGTGCCAGTCTTGATGTACTATTCAAGAGGTTCGATCACTTACTAAGGGAGCCAGCATGGTAGAGTAGAAAGAACATGGACTTTAGAACCAGATCGCTAACACCCCAGCTAGTGTGGCTCAGTGGATTGAGCGCTGGCCTGCAAACCAGAGTGTTACTGGTTTGATTCCCCAGTCAGGGCACATGCCTGGGCTGCGGGCCAGGTCCCCAGTGGGGGGCGGCACTCGAGAGGCAACCACACATTGATGTTTCTCTCTTTCTCCCTCCCTCTCTCTGAAAAGAAATAAATAAATTTACAAATCTTTACCCAAAAAAAAAAAGAACCAGATAGCTAAATCCCAGCTCTGCCATTTACTGACTTCATATCCTCAGGCAGGTTCCTAACCTCCTTAATCCTTCTGTCCTCACCCATGAAATGATTCATACTTCCTTGATTCAGCAAATATTTATTGAGCCAACTGCTATATGTCAGTCAGTGTTCAACACAAGTAAGATATATGTGTAAGTCTTGTCATGTAGCAGGCACTAGTAAACATTCTTCCTTTAAAAACCTGCCATGAAGGGGCTAAAGAAGTCTCTTGTCTCTGTAACTCCTGACTACAGATGAACTGGGAAGCCCACTGCAGACCGATAATGGACACTGTGAATGCAAGGCCAGTGGGAAGACAGGAGAAGGCTCCACCAGAACTGGCAGCAGCAGATTGCCTTCGGGAAACAGCAAACGTAAGTACAGCTTTCAGAGTAGGCAAGTCTATAGAGACAGAAAGCAGATTAGTGGTTACCTAGGGCTGGAGGTGGGGGGCGGGTGGGAAGAAGCAGGGAATGGGAAATGCTAATAGTATAAGGTTTATTTTGGGGATGATGGTTACACAACTCTTTGAATATACTAAAAACCACTGAATTGTACACTTGAAATAGGTGAATTGTATGGTATGTGAATTATTTTTCAATGTAGCTGTTATGAACAGAAATAAGAGAGGCCCAGTGACATCCTTAACTAAAAAAAGTAAGTTCAGTGACATCGTGGTTGGCCCTTGCATTTATGTGTGTGTGACTCATACATAGCTCAACTTATGACTTGTTGAATGTACCCCTGTGTCATTATGGCCCTAACTGATGAGTCACTGTGTCTTCCAAACAGCAAAGGCAGAAGACGTGAAGAGAGTTCAGGAGACGGGGCTGCACCTGATGCGGCGAGCGCTGGCAGTGCTCCAGATGTTTGCTGTTAGCCAGTTTGGCTGTACCACAGGCCAGATCCCACAAAGTCTGTGGCCGAGGGGCCAGGCTGACAGGGACTATTCTCCCTTACTGAAGAGGCTGGAGGTGTCAGTCGACAGAGTGAAGCAACTAGCCTTAAGGCATCAGCCACAGGACCATGTCATCACCTCTGCCAACCTCCAGGACCTCTCTCTGGGAGGCAAGGACGAGCTGACGACAGCCGTGCGAAAGGAGCTGACAGTGGCCGTGAGGGACCTGCTGGCCCACGGACTGTATGCCTCCTCCCCCGGGATGAGCCTCGTCATGGCCCCCATTGCTTGTTTGCTGCCAGCCTTCTCCTCAGCCCCCGAGGCCATGCATCCCTGGGAGCTCTTTGTCAAGTACTACCACGCTAAGAACGGCCGCGCTTACGTGGAATCCCCGGCCCGGAAGCTCTCCCAGTCCTTTGCCCTGCCTGTTACGGGAGGCACTGTTGTGACCCCCAAGCAGAGCCTACTGACAGCCATCCACATGGTGCTGACGGAACACGACCCTTTTAAGCGCGGTGCAGACTCGGAGTTGAAGGCCTTAGTGTGCATGGCGCTGAATGAGCAGCGTCTCGTGTCCTGGGTGAACCTCATCTGCAAGTCGGGGTCGCTCATTGAGCCCCACTACCAGCCCTGGAGCTACATGGCGCACACAGGCTTCGAGAGTGCCCTCAACCTGCTTAGCCGCCTCAGTAGCCTCAAGTTCAGCCTGCCCGTAGACCTGGCTGTGCGCCAGCTCAAAAACATCAAAGATGCCTTTTGACGAGAGGGCCCTGGCCCTACCCAGCACCTTGCTCAGTAGACAGACGGTTAGTCTTGTAAGATCGGAGTAGGGGGCAGGAGGAAGGACTGAAGAGGTTCTCCCTGGCCAAATGACTGCAAGGTCTGTTTTCCCTGCCAGCTCGGCATCTCAGAAAGAAACCAAGGCTCTTACTTAAAGGCTCTTCCCTGGTGTGTAACCGCAGTGTGCGTGTGGCACTTATGTTTGAGCCCACGTAAAGGAAATCAGTCACGGCGCACGCCGTTAACGCACCAGCTCCTGATGCCGCTCTGACTTTTAGAAAATCCAGTTTCTCTAACCATTCTCTTTATGATGGTGAGTGAGTTGCTGGTCCTGGAAAACATTTGAGCTGAGGCACCCGTAAGTCAAATTCGGAGCCAAGGTGAATGGGAGGCTCTGTCTACTCCATAGCTGCCTCTACAACTAGGAACATGGGACTGAGAACAGCATTTCTAAGGGGGTCAGCCCCAAGTTAATTTTATTGTGAGCCCTTTTTCATATAGAGGTAAGAACTGAAGTCTGTTCCTGAGGAGGTGGTCCTCTTCTAGTGGCACAGACAACGGTCGGCTGGTTTTGGAGAGGGTTTACAAGGAATGACAGCTATCATCTGGTACCATGTCCTCTGGCGAGTAACCTATCCTCTGTGCACCTCCTGACGAGACGCTGACGATCTTCTCAGCGGCAGACGTGTTAGTAGTATGCGTCTCAAGAGAACCCTTGCCACTGAGCCAAGTGCAGATGGGAAAACTCATCGGAGGCCATCAGCAACTCCTCTGTGGGCTGTGACTCCATTTGTCCCGGAGGCTGGATGATGGAGGAGGTCCAATCGTGCGTTAAGCACTGCAGCAGGAGTGGGGACTATGACACGTTGCTGCTAACAGACACGGGGCTGAGCTCTTCATTGTAAAACTGACTCTAGAGCAGTCCTATTTGGTCCTCAGTATTTTAGCCTTTTTAGCTCATATTTGTCATTCAGCCTGCATACTGCTCCAGGACTGACCAAAGATGGGCAAAGTGTTATCACTTTCTAGAAAACCAAATGGGCTCCCAACACTACAGATCAGCATGTTTCATGTATTAAATTGCCAGCCGCACTTTACATCTGCACTATTATGTAGTGCATTTTAACTTAATTTTCTCCAGCAATGTTACTTAAGATGTATTGTTGAGAATTCATTAGAATTAGTTTTCCCATGTGAAGCAGAATAAATATAAATGTTGTGGAAAATGGTATATCTGTGGTTGCTAATCAATCTAGTATTTTGTGTAGATTCTCTATAAAGGTCTTCGAGATCCTTGGTTTTGATTTGTAAAATCTGTCTGGGTATTATCAGCCCATCTGATCCATATCATTTCCTTGAACTGTGTCTGGCTCCTGGCCTTTCGACCTTTTCTCTGCCCTCTGCCCTGGATCAGTTCAGCTTTGTTGGTGGGTTTTTTCCCCCTAAGTGAGAAAAGAGCGCCCTTGGCTTTATCATCCCGTCTCACCCAGGCTGGCAGTTCCATCCCCACAGCAGATGTCACTGCACATGCCACTTTTGGAAATGGCTCTTTTAAACCCATTTGTCTGGATATCATTTAGGGTGGGTAATAACTGGGATAGCCATATGGCATCGCCCTGTATCACCCCAGTATTATCTTTTTCTAATCCTCAAGAACTAATTCATATTAAGGCTTTGTGTTAGCGCTACGGGAAGCATTTTTGTTTGTGTCAGCTTAATTTAATTTGCACTACTTGTTAGGCAGGACATTGTTATCACCGTTTTGTAGTTGAGGAAAGTAAACTGCAGAAGGGTTAAATATTTTGTCCAGGTTTACATAATGAAAAGAGCTGGGATTTGAATTTGAGTTGCCTGAATCCACATCCTATAGTCTTTATACTTTATCACGTTACCTCATCGAATCATGCTGCTTCTAGATCTTTTGTTTCTCTCTCTCCTTTGTCCACACCTCACTCTACCATCACTTCAGGGAAGAGAAGTTATTTTCCACATATCTGCCAGAAATTTCAGCTGCCAAAGAACTAGGCTGCAGGGCGATAGGCAGACAGCCATTGCCTTGCCAAGCTCTTCATGAAACAAAGATGTGTAGACACAGACAATCCCACCAGCATCCCAGCAGATATTTGCTAGTCACCGATACCATCTGCACATCTGCATTGTAACAGGACAGAGCTCTATCCTTGGCTTGGGGTAAGGCTGACAGGACAAGGGAGGAGAGGAGGAATAGTAAGCCCAGGTCTAAGGGTGTGCAAATATGAATGAAAAAGAGCCATGGATATGTATCAATGAAAGTGCAGGGTCCGTTGCACAATTTCTAAGGCGTTCTGCATTATTCATTATTGAGCGCCTACCAGCTGCCTGGGCCAGCCTAGATGCTGAGGAAAGATATGAAAAACTCCCTGCTTTCAAGGAACACACATCTAGCTAAGGAGATACCAAAACAAATGGAGATTTGGGTGGCTTGTTAAAACACAAATTGCTGGGTCCTATCCCCAGAGAGTTATTCACTAGCTCTGGAATGGAGCCTGAAAATTTGCATTTCTAACAAATGCCCAGGTTTTGTTGCTGCTCCTAGCCTGGGGATCACACTTTGAGAACCACTGACCCAAACCAACTAAGATATGCTCTATAATAAAGATAAGTATGGGTTAGATTGCTGAAGGAATACAGAAAAAGACGGGATTAATTCTGCCTGGGAGAATTCTGAAGTAGTCTTGAAGGATGGATAGGATTTTGCCTGACTACAGTGAAGAAGAATAAAGACGTGAAACAGCCTGCGTAAAGACCCCAGGGATCAGAAGAGGTTGGATTTTTTGAGTTGTTGAGCTGGAAGGAACACAAGGGGTACAGGAAGGATATGGAGGAGTCAGGAACTTATGCTGAAGGAAAGGTAGAAAGGAAAGGAGAGTTCAAACTTTGGCACAGAGAGCCAACCAAGTGTTCAAGCAAGTAAATGGTGGACTTCAGAATTTGGAGAAGTTTCTCAAAATACACGTCATGGCTCTACTCCAGACCTGAATTGGAATCTTCAGGTTAGAGACGCACCTTTAATAAGCACCCCAAGCAATTCTGACCCACACAAAAGTTTGAGGAGGGACCGGAGAAGAAAAAGAACTGAGGCTGGATCAGCTAGAACTGAGGCTGGAGCAGGTGGGGAAGGATAGAAAAAAAAAAGACTTAAAAAAACAAGGCAAAATTCAAAGAGTTTAGTTACTGATTTGATGGGTAGAGTGTTTGTGAGAAGAATCTAGGCAATTTTAAGATTTCAGGGTTTGGTTTGTATTTTCCGAGGGAGCAACAGCAAGAGGCAAACGCAGATAAGAAGGCGTGCAAGTGGAAATGGACAGGGTAGTGTATTGTAGTGGGAAGAGCACCGGGTTGGGAATGGGGAGATTTTGCTTTGTGTCACCAACTCTGTGACTTTGCTGCTGTAGAACTGTCATCTTTGAGAGGGCAGAATAGATGACCTCTGAGGTCCCTTCCAACTCTAAAATGTCATATTCCAAATTAAAGTAGAAAATATTTTAATTGAATGTAGAAATATAAGTGCATAATTAGGGTGATAAGCCATTGCAATGGTGTTCTGCGGGCTGCAGGGAAAAAGTGGTGCCTGAAGAAACTCAAGAAGAGAGTTGATTAAATTGATTGGTCCCACATCTTGCCCAAAATCAATCCTATAGATTTTTCAGTGTTCAGATGAGCAAAAACTGTAAGACGGTTTCTATTTTTTTGCACTCGGAAGACACCTAAAGAACCATCTAAAAATATTTCCAAGTAAGTGGTGGAAATTCAGTTTGAGAGCCAAATAGATCTGAGTTCAAACCTGTATTTGACTTTTACTATTGATTAGGCTCAACCTCAGAAAGGTAACTTACCTTTCTGAATCTCAGTTTCCTCCTACCGAAAAGGAAAGAAAATATCCAAGATGCAAAATTATGACAATTAAATAGTCTGTCGACTTAACTAACACAGAGTGGGTACTCAGTATGGTGACAGGGTAAACAGTGTAGGCTCAGAAGTACTGCTTGAGTCTGTGTCGCAGCTCCACCACTTATACCTGTAGGCTTTGGACAAATTACTTAATTTCTCTAAGCCACAGTTTCTACAACTGTAGAATGGAGATAATAGTACCCATCTCTTAGTGTTTTTATAAAGATCAAACGAAATAATATACGTAAATAGGTTAACTCGAGTTAACACACGGTAAGCAGCTGCTATCACCATCGTCGTCCTTCTCCTCCTTCACTGCTTATTCTAGTCTGTACTGTCTAAACATCACGGCACTCTAAATGTTGGGAACAGTACCCTTGTTTGATTAATGTTCGTATCTCCCTCCTTACGCCTAACAACAGTTCACACGGTGGGCACTAAAAAATGTCCCATTTGGTTCCCTGACTCTTCCAAAGCAAGAAAGTAAATTTCAAACTCTGTCCCCTCCTAGCGCCAGGAAAACGAACTACAACCAAGGACGCAGCGGAGCAGCTGAATCAGAAGGCTGCGAGCATGCTAGCATTTTTGCTCTTTCATCCATACGCGGAAGACACCACTCCTTGGCCCTTTCCTACTGCTTGATCTGCTAATAAAGTTTGATTTGAATAAATGAGAGGGCAGAACCGCGTTTCCAACAGCTTCTTCCGCCAGCAACCCAGAGCCTGAGCGTCTCGCAATAGGCGGGTCGAGACTTAAGGGGCAGTACCGGAAGTGAGATCACAGCCCCCGGGGTGAAGGGTTAGCGGAAGTGCGGTTCTTTCCTTTCTGCTCTAGGCCCCAGTGGTTGATGTCGGTGAGTAGAGAGTAGGGGAGGGTCTTCCAATCCATCGCCATCCGCAGCCTGGGGGTCGAGTTGTGGGACGGTGCCGGGTATGTTCCGTTCCTCGGTCTTTGGGGGCTTCTTAGGGGATCCTGTCCCGTGAGCAGGGCTCGCCGGGGCCTGGCCCAAGACGGCAGTAAGCGCAGCCTGGGCTTGGGAATTTCTGAGCGGCCCCTTGTTCCTCTCTGCAGAAATGGGCAAGTTTATGAAACCCGGGAAGGTGGTGCTGGTCCTGGCTGGACGCTACTCCGGACGCAAAGCGGTCATCGTGAAGGTACCAGCCGCGCGAGCCTGTATGCCCGTGTTTCCCAGGACTCGGGGTGGTTTCGGGGGGCGGCAAGCTTTGAATTCAAGACCTCATTTGGGACATGAACCTTTGAGCACTGGCGGGTAGAGGTGAGGGCGAAGAGAGCTTTTGGAAGACGAAAATGAAGAATAAAAACAAACGAGCCGAATTGGGCGCGCACATAATGCGTCCTCTACCAAAGCGACTTGAAATAATAATTATGACCAGCGTTTACTGAACGCTTGTTTAGGGCCTGGCACACCGACTGACAGGTGTTTTCGTGTCCATTCCTTGCTATAACCATAGGGGATTCTTTTCGAGGTGTTCGCTAATTCGCCTGAGGTCAAAACAGGGAGTGAGTGCTGCGGCTGGGATACTGTAAAAATAGGAGAAATTGTTTCTACCCAAAATGGTCATTTAGCATATTTTTACTCTTCCCGACCTACCTTCTATGTACATCTTTTATCCTTTTGAAATGTCCCTAAATACTGACTCCGTACAGTAATGGTTTTAGATGTTTGGGGGGCACTGGTACTGGTGGTTCTTTGCACCGCCCGCCCCCCCCCCCCCGACTTGAGGCTGCTTTGGCCAGTTCTTGGAATCCTGCCTCTGCCCCTTACCAGCAGTGCAGTCGGAGAGGCAGGTAAGAATTGTAAAGTCGTAAGAAGCAGTGCTTGGCGCGTAGCGTAGCAAGCACTTCGTAAATGTTAACTGTCGCTTTAAAATTCTTGCCCCCTAAAAGCTTTTCTAGGTTCTTCCTGGTGGCCATAAGTACCGTTCTCTCCCTTACTCTACTCTTCAGTGTCTGCTTTATGTGGTTTTTCTCTGTAAGACCATAGGTCTAAGAGCCTTGGGAGTGGGGGTGACCTTTCTGTACGTGCCGCACCTACATCTAACACAGGGCCTAGATAGGCCCTGTATTGGTAACAAATGTCATTCTTGTTCTCTCAGAACATTGACGATGGCACATCAGACCGCCCCTACAGCCATGCTCTTGTGGCTGGAATTGACCGCTATCCCCGCAAAGTGACAGCTGCCATGGGAAAGAAGAAAATCGCCAAGAGGTCAAAGATCAAGTCTTTTGTGAAAGTTTATAATTACAATCATCTCATGCCCACAAGGTGAGCATTTCAAGGATGGGAGTAAAAGTGACTTTTTTTTCTTGACCTTCCCCCCACCTCCACCACCTTGCTGAGTAAGGAGACCACCTTGCAGCCACTCCAGTGAGGGGGGTGGGGGAGCAAAGGAGAGGCTATCGTTGTCAATTTACGACCTAGAACGTGGCCGTGGCTTCCGGTCTTGCGCCTCTCATACATCTTGGAGCCACGTTCCTGTCGTTCTCTGTAGTGGGTTCCCTAACTTGGCCAAGCAGAAGCGAAAAACCTCCAGGTATGCTCTGTCTTACCTGAAAACTAAATGTTGAGAAAAGATTTGTTTCACTTGCTTCCATCCACAGTAAACACAGGTCTAGGATCTGGCCTGCTGTCTTCCACTGTTCCATTCTCATGGGATAGTTATCACAGGCTTTCAAAAAGGGTGGACGAATGAAAGCAAGTCTCCCTCAGTTACACTTGGCTGCTGGGTCCTTTAGCTCCGGGCTTTCCACAGTACTGTGCGGCACGTACACTATCCTGATACAAGAGTTATGAAGGAACACAAGATTTGAAAGAGTCCTGAACAGTATTTGCCGAGACCCAACAGCACGTGCCCCAAACTTTGCTGCGGGGACTTTACGTTTACTCTGAGTTTGCTGACATGAAAGAGCAGAGCTGTTTCTCATTTCCCAGGTGCCGGAAAGCTGTGAGGTCAAGGCAACCAGTGGCCCAATCTTGCATTGTCGTGATGATAAGACTGTCTTTGCACAGGCAGACCTTGAGCAGTACTAAATGCAGTGGCTCCACATAGAAAGCCAGCCACCCACTGGGATCAAAGTAAACTTCTAATAAAGTGAAGGTTCTTAGTCAGAAAATGAGCAGTTGGGAAAATTGAGAATGAAGCGTGCAGTTTTTCAGTGGCTTAAATCTGTGTAAATGCATCTCTTACCGTTGGAGATTTCCAGAGACTGTCGTCGGGGCTTGGGGCAGCTTTCAGTGACTGCTGCTATGGAGTCAGGTCCTGGCACCCCAGTGTCCCAGGAGGACTTGGGTGACTGAAGGCCCTGGTGGCATACGAGCTGATCCTGCCTCCCCACCATTATCTCCAGGTACTCTGTGGATATCCCCTTGGACAAAACCGTCGTCAACAAGGACATCTTCAGAGACCCTGCTCTGAAACGCAAGGCCCGACGGGAGGCCAAGGTCAAGTTCGAAGAGAGGTAAGTTAGGTTTTGGTGGTGGGTGGCGGGGTATGGTGTTACTGATTGCCGTGAAGGGAATTTTGTCTCTTCCTCTTCTCATTGGTGTCCTTTTTTCCCCTGTAGGTACAAGACCGGCAAGAACAAATGGTTCTTCCAGAAGCTGCGGTTTTAGATCTTTTTTGTTCCAGTCATTAAAAATCCAGAAAATATGCTGTGTCTGCCTGTTGCATGTATTACTAATCTGAGAAAAGAGAACTTTCATAAGACAGAATGCTAGGGGAGGAGGAGCTGTTGGAGAATATGGAAATATAAAAGCTAAATCTGCCTTTGTGATTATCAGCCCAAGCACTAGTCTAAGTCTCACAAAAAGTAAAGTGTGATCTACTGAACTGCTTCCCAAAAGGGCTACTGCTGACATTTTTAGGTGCAGTTTTTCGACATCCCTGGCTTCAGCTCTTATACCTAGAAACCCTAAGCCACGCACCACCACAGCCTGTTGTTACAACCAGAGGCCCCTCTGAGTGGGCGGGCACTGGCTACTTTGGATTGAGGACTAACTTGCGGTTCTCAAACCTTAGCACTGGTGGTTTGACAAACCAGAGCCCTACCCTATGATTTAGATTTAGTTGGTAAGAATTTCTAGGTAGTTCCCTGGTAGTGCTGGTTCAATGAGGATCACACTGGATGGGAATGGAGGCCCAGAGCTGCCATTCCTACTGGGACCAGGGGAGGGGTCCCCTAACAGACTGGTAAGGCTAGGAATGTGAGATTCAAGGGGCTTGGGATACTCGTGACCCCGTTTTACAGATGAAATGGGTCCTCCAGCTGAGCTGGTTCTAGGTCACTAGAGGAAAGTAGATGCAGGGGCCCGTGTGCCAAGCCTGAAGCACTTGGCACGCTCCTCCTTGCGGTGGGGGACTTCGGGAAAGAGGCTCAGTAAGTTACTCGGTGCAAAAACCCGAGACTAGGTGAAAATGCTAGCAAACATCACACGGTTTTATGTACTTTTCATTTTGGCTCCTCACCTTTTAAGTATGGGGCACCTTTTATTGAGACACTCCTGTTGGTTTGTCTACTGAGTCGCAAATGGAAATGAATTTAAGCTCTCCTTTGACTAAAAATTCAAGTTCTCACTTTGGCTGGTATGGCTCAGTGGATTGAGTGCAGGCTTGCAAACCAGAGGGTCCCCAGTTGATTCCTGGTCAGGGCACATGTCTGGGTTATGAGCTAGGTGCCCGGTTGTGTGCGGGCAATGTATATCTCACACATCAGTATCACTCCCATTTCTTTAAAAAAAAAAAAATCAAGTTCTCTGTCTCCAAGCCCAAGTTCAAAAAATACCCAAGCAGATTTGGATACACGCTTCACTTTCTATAATGTGACATTGGGCAAGCTTATATACCAATGTGCTTTGGGCGTTTAGAATCTTATCTGTAAAATCAGGGAAGCAGAACTAAGGGATTATGTTAAAGACTGGGTTTAACTCATGCAAAGCAGAGCCAGTACTGGGCACAAAACAGCTCTCGACAAATTGGGTACGACAGCTTTGTGAACTTGATGGAGATTTGTTCTAGTTGCATTTGTCATTCAATAGCTTTTATCAATGTCTGCATGCGCCTGCCATGATTCTGGGCTCTAGAGAAATGTCCATTAACAAAGCAGACAAAATTCTGCCAATGGGCTTCTGCTGGGATTGACGATATGAATGGTTGATTAATGCCAGAATTCAGCTTGTGTTTTGTAAGGTAGCTTCCCCTAAGGCCTCATAGCTGGGTGAAGTCAACCTTGAGACGGGGAAGGCTCCTCCTAGGGGTGGGGAAAAACCAGTTGGGGGCGTGTGAACACCAAAGGGCAGGGATTTATCTGAAATGAAAGTGGAAGCAAAGGGACTGCAGGCAGAAGTGCGTCTCAGAAGACGGACACAAGAGTTTAGTGTAGATCCTGCCACCTTGTTTCCAGCTCTGAAGACGCGGCTCCTCCCAACCAGATCCCAGACCCATGTCAGAGACTGAAGATGGTGTAAGTGAGGAGGACAGTACTGGGGGGCGGGAGAAGCAGAGGAGCGATCCTCTTGGCAGGGTTGGGTGGCCAGTCCTCTCGCTGTCCATCTCCTAGAGCTCCTGAAGCTCTGCGGGGAAACTTGGCTGGGTTTTCCTCTCCCCTGTGGAGTTAGTCCCTAACCCATTGCTTCAAAGACTATAACCTGCACTTCAGAAGCTGATGGATTCCTTGTGTGAATGCATTTTTCTGGAGAGAGAATTCATAGTTTTCATTAGATACTCAAAGAGTTCTGTGACCTATAATTTTAAGAGTTGTAGGCTCTTGCCCTGGCTGGTGTGGCTCAGTGGATTGAGCGCCGGCTTGTGAACCGAGGGGCTGCCAGTTCAATTCCCAGTCAGGGCACATGCCTGGGTTGCGGGCCAGCTCCCCAGGAGGGGGCGCATGAGAGGCAACCACACATTGATGTTCCTCTCCCTCTCTTTCTCCCTCCTTTTCCCTCTGTCTAAAAATAAATTAATTTTTAAAAAAAAGAATAAAAGAATAGTAGGCCCTGGCTGGGTAGCTCAGTTGGTTAGAGCATCAACACAATAGGCCAAGGTTCTGGGTTTAGTCCTCAGTTGGGGCACCTACAAGAGGCAACCAATGAATGCACAGGTGGGTAGAGCAGCTAATGGATGTTTCTATGGGATCAATAAATTTTTAAAATCTTTTTTAGAAAAGACTTAATCAACCAACGAATGCATAAATAAGTGGAGCAACAGAATAAGTGGTACAACAAATTGATATTTTCCCCCTCTCTAAAAATCAATTTAAAAATTGCTCTAATGACAATTCTAAACATTTAGGAAATGCTCACATTCTTATTTCCTCAGATCTTCCCCAGCAAATTCTCCCCTTCCTTACACTTGCATCTCAACCTTGGTCCTCTTCCGGGTCAGAAGAAGAAATGTACCTCTTCTGAGAACTAACCTCTCCCCGCCTGTTATGCCGCCATTCCTGTGACTTCCCCTGCTCATGCCAGACCGAGCTCTGTGAGGACTGGTCACACCTCTCCCTTCCTCCAGTTTCACTAGCCAACCCCTCTGCGTTCTCCTTGTCTGGTTCTCCCTTGTTCCCCTGACCTCTGAGTATTGGGCACCCCAGAAATCAGCCTTTGGACCTTTTTTCTGTCTATACTCACTTCTCTGTTGCTCTCATTCACTTTTATGACTTTAAATCTCTCTGCATAGCCCTGGCTAGTGTGGCTCAGTGGATTGAGTGCTGGCCTGCGAACCACAGGTTTGCCGGTTTGATTCCCAGTTGGGGCACGTGCCTGGGTTATGGGCCAGGTCCCCTGTAGGGGCCATGCGAGGGGCAACCACATATCGATGTTTCTCTCCCACTTTCTCCCTCTGTTCTCCTCTCTAAAAATATATTAATAAAATCTTTAAAAATAAACAAATAAATCTCTCTGCATAGATAATTCCCAAATTTATACTCCCAGCCTAAATCTCTTCCTTGAATGCTAGATCAGTAGAGGCAACTGCCACTATATGTCTCAACTGAGACGTTGAATAAGCACTTGATACGTAAAGTGCAAAATAACACCCTAACTTTCTATCCCAAATTTCTTAGCCCTACAGTCTTTCCCATCTCAGCAAATGGCTTTTCTTCCCTCCAGTTGCTCAGGTCAAAAAGCTTAGAGTGGTCCCAGACCTCTCCCTCTTTTCCACACCCTATTTCCAACCTTCAGCCATTACAGTCTATCTTGACTGCTTCTTCTTCTTTTTTTTTTTTTTTTTTTTCATTTTTAGACTCCTGACTACACATCACCGCCTCCACTGCTTCCACCTGGGCCAAGTCACTAACGCCGCTCACCTGCATGCTGTAATGACCTCCTAAGTGCTCTCCCTGCTTGTGCCAATTCCCCACACCAGTCCCTTCACACAACAGCCAAGGAATGCTGTTAACACTTAAGCCTGCCTATACCTTCCCACCTCACATCGAATAAAAGGCCCTGCATGATCCAACCCCGTTTCTTCTGTGACTTCATCTCCAGTCACTCTCCCAGCCACATTGCCCTCCTTGCTATGCCCCAAATATGCCTGACAAACTCCCACCTCAGGGCCTTTGCGCTTGCTGTTCCCTCTGCCTAGAACTTTCCCCCACATTTACGCATGGCTTCTCCTCCTTCTCCTTTAAGGATATGACCAGATAGCTCAGTGAGGCCTTTCCTTATCACCCCATTTAAAACTGTCCTCCAGCCTTCTCTGTCCTCCCTTCCCTGCGTCGTTTATATCCATCACGCTTATCACTAACATAATATACATTTTACTTATTTATTCTGCTTATTGTCTGACTCATCCCCTAGAATGTAAACTCCACAAGGAAGTTTCATCTGTTTTGTTCACTCCTGCATCCCCAGAGCCTAGGACAGGACCTGGCAAATGGTAGATGTTAACTGTTGAGTGAGTGAATGAGAAAGCGAATGAGTAGCGAGCAACTGGCCTCCCAGTAGCCCTTGTCTTTCAGCTCAGTTTCATCCCTCTCCCTCCTTTGGATCTGACAGTGCCCGTCCTGGCCCTGGCACTGCTTATCTCTGACATCTTCTGTTTCTTCTCTGCATTCTTTCCTGACCCCTGACCAGGTCGCCTCAAAGAGGACATTTTTAAGGCTCTTTTCCTCAGAGAACTCTTCCATCCTCTTGGTTTCAACCATCACCACATGCTCTTCTAACCCAGAGTCCTACCCACCACACCCTGGCCCCGACCTTCTGTGTCTTCAGTAGCCTTGGGTTTGACTGACTTTGGCTCATTAGTTAACCTTGACGAATCTCAGCTTTCTCAGCCATAAAGTGGAGTTTATCAAAATAGAAAACACGTGATAATAGCACTTATGTGCCAGGCACCACTACCTTACCAAATGCAACCACTTAAATGAAATTAAATACAGGTGGAAACTACTATTCTGCTCGCTTTACAGGTGAGAAAACCAAGACCCAGAGAGTTAAAAAACAAACAAACAAAAAAAAACTTGCAGTAGTAACAGGAGCCAATGTAAACTCCAGAGGTTTGGCCCCAGTTTGTACTCTTAATCATTATGCCAAACTGTCTCCTAATACTCCCATGATGAACATAGATAGCGTGAGATTTTATCTTATGTGAGGGTCTAAACTCAGCAAGTAAGGCAGAAGAATGTATGTAGTCAAAGTTAATCTTACATCACAAACTTAACCCCAAAGTATCCAGGCTTTACAGTCTCTCAGTGAGCTCAATGTAGAGTGGACTGCAGTTTGTTTCAGTGGAGCGTCAGATGGACAGTGGCTTGCTCTAGAGACCATGTTATCTTGTTGCATAAGTAAATAGCCTGTATAGTTGAATTCAAGTGACTACAATTGGCCTGTGTTGTCCTTAAGAGGGTCCTGAGAGAGACAAGTTTCAGTTGGGCGTTGGAGACAGGAGGCTGTTTTGTGATATTTAAATGAGATGGTGTCCAACTATACCCAGCACTTTGCAGGTCAGGCTCTCTTTCTTTGCCTGCTAGGTCAATGGCACTAGGCCAAATCCTGGGGCACCCAGGTCTGCCACCTGGCATTGTCTCTCCAGGTCATTCTCCTCTGTCTCCTTGATGCAAACATCTACAGAGTCTCAAGAGCTTTTCCTCATGAAATGTACTCGCCCGCCTGTGTTCTTTTGTGCCTCCTGCCGGAGGCCCAGGTCAGCTCCTACCAGGTCAGTGGAAACTAGAGATAGGGAGTCTGGGTTTGTCTCCCTCACTGCACAGCTCCTGCCCCAGCTCATCCTGCCATCACTGCCAGGATCTTGTTTAAACACCACATCTGTCACCTCACTCCCCCTTTCAGAAATCTTCACTAATCCCCATATCCTGCTGATATCCCATCGAAACTTTGTTGATTGAATTTTTCTGTGAAATGCTCTATTTGTAAACCTACTATTTATTTTTATTAAGCTATTTATTAAATAGCTTTGCCAATTTCTGGATTTCCAATTATGTATAATTTGATCCAGATTTAAATCAAGCCCTGGCTGGTGTGGCTCAGTGGGTCGGGCATCATCCTGCAAACCAAAAGTTTGCTGGTTCGATTCCCAGTCAGGTCACATGCTTGGGCTGCAGGCCAGGCTCCCACTGGGGGAGTGCGAGAGGCAACCGATCAGTGTTTCTCTTGCAAATCAATGTTTCTCTCCCTCTCTTTCTTCTTCACTTCCTCCCTCTCTAAAATTAAATAAATAAAATCTTTTAATTAAAAAAAAAAGATTTAAAGCAGAATTAAAAGGAAGTTGGATTGAGGACTGAATCCAGCTCACTATTTTATTTTTCATATATTTTTTTAATTGAACCATCTTTTTCAAATAAAAATCCAGATTTCTGATTTCCCTTAAAAATGAGAAGATATGGGATACTGGGACCACATTCCCATGTGAGAAAACTCGGTTAGAGCTAAGAAGAGGTTGCCACTTTAGTGGGGCCGTGATCTCCCAGTTTGTCGGAGTCCCCACCACTCCGTCATGCTATCCTGGCTCCCCTGACTCACCGATGTCATCTAACTGGCCCGTATAGGTATTGCATTTACAACCCCTTGTTCACAGAAATATAAAGAATGGGGCACATTTCTCACTATTCATAAACCAGCATTGTTCAAGCCCTAATTTTCCTCTACTTAAAACAGAGTGAACTCATTGAATGTCTTCAATGCCCCCTGTTATATGCTTCCATGGTATTATTTATTCACTTCATTCATTCATTCATTCAACACACATTTGCTGAATGCTTGTTCTGTGCCAGGGACTTTACCGAGCACTGGCGACGCAGAGAAGACCGGCACAGCGACCCGCCTCCTTAAGCGAGTTCACACTTAGACTCTGGGCCGACCTCATTTGTCAGGCTTCCCAACCACTGGGTGAACTCTGCCAGCTGATGTCTGCTCCAACCCACAAACAAAGGTGCATTTATCCACGTCCTTGGTGTCATTCTCCTGCCCATGTTCTCAGCTCACTCTCTCTCTGGCCCTGCTCCGAATCACACCCATCTAAAAGGCTGCTTGGAACGGTAGAAAGGGTGGCAGTCAAGGGACAAGCTGAGAGATGTGGGGTAAATTACTCCCCAACTCTGGGTTTAATGTCTTCATTGTAGAGAACAAATTAGTAGTGTGGAGTCAGATTGTCTAGGGTTGAACTACTTCCGGTAAGTCACTTAACCTCTCTGAGCTTTGGTTTTCTCATCTGTAAAATAAAGATAAGTAGGTATTTATCTTACAGGGCTGTTGGAAGAGTTGAGTGATACAGTCCATTTAAATGGTTCAGCACAGGCGCACTCCCCCTCAGGAACATACCTGCGCCTTTCCATCCATCTGTTCTTCCCCTCAGGCAGGTTACCTTTGCCTTGCTCTCTGCTAAGCTCCCAGGGCCCTTCTTCTGCCTCTGTATCTTGCTTCCTGAGTCTATGCAGCCCAGCTGGCTCACTTCTACTAGATCTATCACTTTCTAAATAAACTTTCTCTTATAATTTGAAAAAAAAATTTTTTTAATATTGTCTATTTAAATTTAGAGAAAGGGGAAGGGAGAAAGAAAGGAAGAGAAACATGGATGTGCGGTCAATTGGTCACCCATCACGTGTCCCCAACTGGGGACCTGGCTTGCAACCCAGGCATGTGACCTGACCAGGTATCGAACCAGCGACCCTTTGGCTCACAGGTCGGCGCACAATCCACTGAGCCACACCAGCCAGAGCTGGGGAAAAAAATTTTTAATTAAAAAAAAAATGGCTTGGCACAATGCCTGACATGTTAGTGCTTAATACATGTTAGCTAATAGTATTATGACATTTTGCAGTTCTAAGCACCCACTCTTCCTGGAGGCCTCCCTAGTTGTGTTAGCTCCTTTTTGACTGTCCGTCCTCTATACCCTAGCTGTCATCCACAGTCAGTTGTGTGATAGTGCATAGTCTTAGGCACTCTTTTATACAAGTCTGAGGGCTAGACCCTTGTCTGCCACTGACCAGTGTCAGTACCCAGGACCTCACAGCCGGAGCTCAATCAGTGTTTGCTAAACACTAGGTCTCAATAATAAACCAGCCATGGCTGCTACAAAGGCTCCTGCTCTTCAGAGAGTGACTAAGGCCACCGAGGTCTGAGTAGAGGGGGCCGGGGCCAGCTCAGGGCTGGATCAAGGGGTTGGGCTGTTCTTGGACTGAGCATTGACTCTGCTCCTGGAGAGTCCAGCACAGGAATTCGCTTCCCCCAGCCTCGTGCATTGTCTGGGAAGGGGCCAGTGGATATTTGGTCGTTCCCCTCTGCTTTAACAGGCAACCTGCAGAGAGAGTCTATTGCATAGCATTCAGAAGGAGCAGACCAGACTAAAGATGGAGCTGCAGCGGCTGAAAGGGCTCAGGAACTCCACCCAAGACAAGGTAAGCTGGAAGAAGGGGCCTGGTAGAAAAAGCAGGAGAGTTCTCAGTTGCACTCCTGGCTCTGCCACTTCTTGCTGTGTGACCTCGAGTATGTTGCTTGAGCTCTCTGAATCTGTTTTTTCATCTGTAAAGTGGAGCTACCTCCGTCACAGCCTTGTGCAAGGACAAAGTAAGATTTTGTGTGTAAAGTGCCAGAACAAGTTTGGCCTGTTTTCATCCACTCACATATCCAGCTCTTCTTCCAATAAATGTGTTCATCCCTTGTACTCAATATCAATCACGTGGAACTGGGAACACCTTCTTCTTGGAAGGGGGTGGGGAGCTCTCCCACCTTCGAACGCAGTATCAGCCTCCCCTCCCCCACCTCCAGGTCCCATTCCCAATGCCTCAAGTTCCCCTGGTGTTCCGAGGACACACTCAGCAGGGCAGGGAAGTGCCCAGGTCTCTGATTTCCAACCTGAAGATCTGCTACCCGCTGCCTGGAGGCTCTGCTCTGGTCACCTTCGATGACCCCAAGGGTGAGGTCTCTGGGAAGCCTTGGGAGGGAGGCTGGGAGGCTTCTCAGTACTGACCCTGCTCCTCCCACCCAGTGGCCAAGCAGGTGCTCCAACTAAAGGAGCATAAGATCGAGCTGGAAGAGTGCCGACTGCGGGTGCAGGTCCAGCCCCTGGAGCTGCCTGTCGTGACAACCATCCAGGTGATAGAATGGCAGAGTCCTGGGACATGCAGGGGGTGCTGTGCACCTGGGCACTGAGCAGCAGAGCCGTGCCTGGGACCACTCCTTCTTGTCTACTCTTAGGTGTCCAGCCAGATGAGTAGCCGGACAGTGCTGGTCAGCGGGTTTCCTGCTGGGCTCAAGCTGAGTGAGGAGGAGCTGCTGGACAAGCTGGAGATCTTCTTTGGCAAGACCAGGAACGGGGGTGGCGACGTGGAAACTCGGGAACTGCTGCATGGGGGCGCCATCCTGGGCTTTGCTAAGGATGAAGGTGAGGGCCCTACCAGGGAGAGTACAGCAGGCACATCTGGCCCTGGAAGAAGAAAGCCCTTGACGTGAAAGGTCTATCCCTTCCTGTCCCTGCAGTGGCCCAGAACCTGTGCCGGATTGGGGAGTTCAGAGTGCCACTGGGTGGGCAGCAGCTCCCTCTGAAAGTCTCCCCCTACATGAGTGGAGAGATTGAGAAGGCAGAGGTAAGTAGGAAGGCGGAGAATGGGGGCTGGGCCACGTAACCTGCCTGCCTGCCGGAAGCTTGCCCAGGGAAGAACATGAGCACCCGCGCCCCGCTGACCTACCCACCGCCAGCCTCTCCAGGCCCCTGCCCCTCCCATGCTCCCAGGGGCACTGCCTGCTCCAATCTCTGCCCCCAGCCCACGACTCTCATGAGCCTCTGCTCATCTGCCGACTCTTTTTCCAGATCAGATCCCAGCCAGTGCCCCACTCAGTGCTGGTACTGGGCATTCCTGACGTCCTGGAAGGCCCCGAGCTGCACGACATCCTGGAGATCCACTTCCAGAAGCCCACCCGTGGGGGCGGGGAGGTGGAGGCCCTGACAGTTGCGCCCCAGGGAGAGCGAGTCCTGGCGGTCTTCACCCCTGTGGAGTCGGGCTAGGAGCCTGCCCTCCTTAAACGGGGCTGGGATCGGGGGCATGCAGTTGAGAGGGTTTGTGCCAGTCAACAGAGGGCAAGGACTCCCAGTTGCGAAGCGTGGCCCCAGGACAGTAAAAGTGTCTGCATGGCATGATCTTCTTCCTCATTTTATTTCATGAAAGGAAACTTGATTTGGGCATGGAAGGAGGTGGGGGTGGGGGGTGCAGAAACCCTAGCTTTGCACCATTAGCACTGGTCTTTCACCAGCTCACCTTCCCCTCCAGTCTCAGAGTCAATATCCAGGAGCCAGGGTTTGGCTTTTTATTGACACAAACACAAAAGGCAGCTTCGGTAATGGGGTGGGGTACACAAAAGCAGAAGTCACACTTCACACAATTTAGGTCTCATTTAGACAATGAAGAGGCTGAGCCCTCCTCACCACCTCCCATTGGCAATGGTTGGGGCAATAACCCTTCTTAATTCCAGCTTAGAGAGCAGAGGGAGTGACACCCCTACCCCAGGAAGTCCCCACTTTGGTTCCAGTGGCCCAGGTCCTAACCCCCACTCCCCCATTTTTACTCCCCTGCTCCATCTCCCCACCCATGTAAACAACGTTTGGGGCTGAGTTTGAAAAGGTGCCTCCCTGCTCTGAGCAGGCAGGGCGCACGGAGCCTCCCATGACTGTACAGGGATGTGCTTTAATTTTTACTTTGGTCCCAGATCAAGAGACAGCACTGTCTCCCAGCGCCCTGGCTGGGAAATGCCACACTTATCTGCAAGGCGGAGGAAACTTCCCCACCTCTTTCTCCCCAACTGATAGAGAAATGACAGCCTCAGAGAGAGACAGGACATGGCACAGAACCCAGGAAGCTAGGGGCTGCCCCCCCTTCCCGGTCCCCACACCCGACCCTGGCACGCGCACAGATTTTTGGCAGTGTCGTGGGACTGGGGAGCAGCAAAACCCCAGCTCCACCAGAACAAGGAAGGCACTGGGGAGTACAGGGGTGGAGAAGGAGGTGCGAGGCAGGGACCCCCGCACACATACACAAGCACAGGTTGTCCGTTGCTAAGGCACTGAGAACAAATCCAGAGAACTCAGTGAAGGCAGGGGGCTCTGCGTCCCTCCCACAGAGTCTTGACCCGGGGGAGCAGGTGTGATTCCTGCCCTTGTTGTAAGAGGCAACCTTGGTTAAGAGTGGCAGAAAACCTGGAGGTGGAAGAAGCCCAATTGTGCTTAAAAGTTGGGGACAAGAGGACGAGGCCATGCAACGAGGCAAGGGCGTCCACAGGTGGGCGCTAGTTGGCCTGGGGCTGAAGGGACACAAGGGCAAAACAGGGACAGGCTGGACTCACAGATTGGCCCCATATCCTGAGCTGACGTTTCAATTCTTTGGGGAGGCAGTGGGGCAGGGGCAGGAGGGGAGATGAGGCGCAGGCGGAAGCACGCAGAGCAGGACGGGAAGGGGCTGGCTAGCCTTGGCACAAAAGCAGCACAGCAGGCCCAGGGAAAGGGTGGGGGCAGGAAGCAGCCGGTCTCCCTCTGACCCTCCCTGTCCCCTTGGCAGGGCCCAGACATCCAAGTGGTCACTTCCCACCCTCTTCGGAGGGCAGGAAGGAGGGAGGGGGCAGCCCTAGCTACAGAGAAAGAATAGGGCAGGGGAGAGGTCATTACCACGGAGACCTTGGGGAGAGAGAGAGCAGAGCATTACGACAGAGGACGAAATTCAGAGGGTCTTGCCGTCCACATAAATGGCTTCCCAGCTTCTCTCTTCCCGGGTTCCAAGGGTCTCCCAGCCCCACCCTAGTTCTCCTTCTCTGGCCCAGGTACCAGGAGGACTTTGCCCACATTCCTCTTCTCCTGCATCTGCCTCATGGCATCCGCCACCTGAAGAAGAAGACAAGACTCTGCTCCCAGTGCCGTCCGGCCCCTCCAGAGAGCCAGCCTAAAGGAGGAGGCTCTTCTCCTCCCAGGACCCCTAGGACCCCATCCTTCCAGAGTCCTGCCCAGGCCCTCGCAGCACAGCCACCGCACTCACCTTTTCGAAGGGCCACACAGAGTCAATGTGGGGTTTGATGTGGCCCTGATTGTACAGAGCCAGGAGGCGGGCCACCACACCAGTGATCAGCTCCACCTCGCCATCCAGGCAGCCTAGGTGGAAGCCACACACAGCCCGGTTGGCTGGCAGCAGCTGCAGAGCTGTCACACTGAACTGATTCCACCATGTGCGTGCCAAAGCCATCAAGTTCCGCTTGGGGCCTGTCAGCAGGTTGGCCATTCCTGAGAGACAAGGAGACACAGCCTATGAATCCAGGTACCAGGCACATCGCGGCGTGTCTAGGTCCACGTGCATCTGCACCCTAGAGGCCCCTTACAATGATCCACACCAGTGCCGGGTTGTGACAGGATAATCCCTCCCCTGCAGGCTACCAGGCCCAAAAAGACTCCAGCTAACTCAAAAACGGTCCTAATCTTTATTTATTTCTTTTCATGTATGTGAAATAATTATTTTACATTTTATTTTTCAATGACAGTTTACACTCAATATTATTTTGTATTAGTTTCAGAGGTATGAAATAATTTTTTAAATGGAAATACAGCTAGCCAAAGAAGCCCAGGAGGGTAGGACAGAGGAAGGCAGACTGGTCGATTTCATATCAAGAATAATCCCCAAACAGGAGTCCAGAAAAGAACACATAAAAGACTTGCATAAAAGGCTGTGAAAGAAAATGACAGTAGTTGCGCCCAGGAGGCAGCCATGTGAATGCAATATCCAGGCTGCCCCCTTTTAAATTCAAAAGTCCTGTGTCCCTATATCCCACCCTGCTTCCCCTAACTCTCCCTCTCCGTCCCTGCCCACCGACTTACCATAGGTGATCAATTTGCCCATGGGTTTGAGGAGGTTGTAGCCCTTGGCCGTATCTGACCCACCCAGAGGGTCCATGACGATGTCCACGCCTGTCACAGAGTAAGGGGGCCCAGGAACAGCATTAGAATGCATCAGTCTGGAAACCCCCTCTTTGTCCCATGCCATCCCCTACTATGACCCCACCTTTCGGGGAGATCTTCTTAATCTCATCCACGTAGTCAGTTGTGTGGTAGTCAATGGGGTATGTGACCCCATTCTCCTTCAGCACTTCATGCTTGCTGGCAGAGGCCGTTCCAAACACTGTCACATTCTCCACCGTCCGGCACAGCTGCAAGGCAGCCATACCCACACCCCCTGCAACAAGACAATTTCATAAGAAGGGGATATAGAGTCGCCCAGCTACCACTCTCTATTCTTGCCTCTTAAGACCGAGCCCATCGCCTCATTTTGCCTGGGTTCGTTTGGAGACTTTCTGCCCTCATCTTATGTCCAGTTTCTATGATTGAGAATTGGGGGAAGGGTGGCTGACTCGGAAGGGCGAGGGCATGTTGCTATGGATAGCACACCAGGCTGGACCTGGTGTCTGAATGTTGCCACGGCAACAATGCTGCAAAGGCCTTGGTGCCATAGGCCAAGGCAGCCAGTGTTACCATGACAACAGTCCAGACTTGCTGCAGAGAAGGGTCCTGGAAGGAAATCTGGGTGGGGTAAGGAGCAGGGATAAAGAGAAGGGGCCTGTTACCTGCAGCCATGTGTACCAAGACGCTGTGGCCAGGCCGCAGGTTGCCAAAATCGAAAAGGACCATGTATGCTGTGATGTAATTGACCAGCAAGGCAGCGGCTTCCTCAAAGGTCATGGCCTCAGGCATCAGGAAGGTTTGGACCGAGGGAACCGTCACCTCCTCCTGCCACATGCCCGACTGGATCAACACCATCACCCGGTCCCCTACCTTGAACAATGGAAGAAGAGTGTGATTCGGTTACTCATTCATTCACCCACTGGCAATTCATGACTTTCTGTTATGTACAAGGCCCTCTTCCTCGGAATGAAGTCACAGCAGAAGCAGCAGCAGCAGCAGTTATGGTGGTAATAACAATAATAATAATAATAATAATAATAATAATAATAATGGCATCAAAAACAATGATCACTTACCTTTATTGAGTGCTTACCAAGGTCCAGGCCCTATTTAACTAATCCTTACAGCACCTCTTTGAGGTAGATACTATCCTTATTTCCGTTTTAATCTTAGACTTCACTATCGTATAAAGTCCCTGATGTGAGAAGTTTACTGTTAGGGCAGCATAAAGTATCGTTAAAGAGATCAAACTGTGTCTGTTAAAAAAAAAAAAAAAAGCCTCCACTGTTTATTGATGATGTAACTTTGGGCAAATAAAAAATTACTTAACCTCTCAAGGGATTGAACATCGGCCTGCAAACTAAAGTGTCGCTCGTTTGATTCCCTAGTCAGGGCACCGGCCTGGGTTGCGGACCAGGTCCCTGGTAGGGGGTGCATGAGAAGCAACCACACACTGATGTTTCTCTCCCTCTCTTTCTCCCTCCCTTCCCTTCTGTCTAAAAATAAAATAAATTCAATCTTTTAAAAAAAATTACTTAACCTTTCTGAGCCCCAGTTTTCCTACCTATAAAATAGGGCAGATATGAGGGTTAAATGACAAAAAATCATTTAGTGATTTTTTTTTGCCAAATGTGGGCCACATAGTAAGACACTTCGTAGTGTTAGCTAATAATAATGATAACAATAATGATAGACACAGAAGCTGGGAGGGGAGGTCACCAATCCAGTAACTGAAGAAAGAGGGAGAATGTGGTCAGGGCTATATCGCAGCACAGGTAAAGATCTCTGAGGAATTAGGGCTGGGTGTGGTCACCTCAGGAGAAGAACTGAGGCAGCACTGGGGCCCAGAAGGTACTTTCACCCAGAGATGGGGGGAGGGGTGATGGACAAGGAGAGCCACATAATGCCTCCTACCAGGAAAAGGTATTTTCCTCACTCTCAGCCACCTGCAGGAGGGCCTCCTTTCAGGAAGGAAAGGGAGCAAAGAAAACAGAACCCTTGCCTGGGCATTCTCAGGGGAAAGGAAGGCCTCTTTTCACTCTCTGAAAAGTGTGGGGAGGGAGGTGTGGGTGCTGTTCTGAGACAACCCAGGTCTGTCTTAGTCCCTGCCAGGAATGAAGGGAATTCTATATATTAATGAGACTTGGGATCCATGGGAAGGAGGATGGGACGCCCACACTCACCCTTTTTCATGGCCTCAAGGCCCCACATTCCATTAATGAGGAGGATTGAGGGCAGGCTGGGATCTTTCCCTGTACACACTGATCTGAGATGAGGTCTGGGGAATGGAAGCTCATTCCACCCCAGGACTCAAAACTAACAGATTCCCCAATCATCCTGGAGGACTGGGAAAAGAGCAAGTCAGTTTGGGTGGTAGCCAGTCCCAGATCTGGCCCAGAGCTGGGGTACCCACTTACCCAGACTAAATGCCCACCTCTCAGCCCATCACAGAGCAGGGTCAGCCCTGATGTCAGGAGGCAGGGAGGGCCTCCCCACGGAATTCAGCCTCTTACAATCAGATTCTTGCCCTGGGCAGGATATCCTGTATTTACCAAGTGGAAAGTGTGGGGAGGGGAGATTAGGTGGGTGGCCTTCAGCAGTAGCATGAACTCTGACTCCCCCCACTAAAAAAAACAAAACAAAACAAAACAAAATTCCTCTTAGCACCTTCTCCAGAGTGGGATTATTTAGAAGTCAGTGGAAAGGGTGGGGCCACAGCTGAATCCAGGCAGAAACCCTTTAAAAGAGATGTCTGCCTGTACAATAGGTCCAAGAATTCCAGCTCTGGGATCTAGGGCTGGCAGGTCCCGCACGAGAAAGGCTGTGTTTGAGAAAGGCCTCTCTTGAAGGGGCCTGATTTGTAAATAAACCTCTAAACGAATGACATGCAAAGGCTCACCCCAGGACTCTCAAAAAGTTGGTCATTTGGAACTCTCCGGTGTCCAGGGTTGTGGCCAAGATTAATGATAAACGAAAAGGAGAAACAGACCGGCAGAGCTGGGCCAACCTGCTGCCCGTGCCACACCTCCCACCCCAGTCCAAATGGGCCCCGCTGGGGTTTCTGAGGGTCCTCCAGCAGGAAGGCTAAGGCAGGTTCTGGTCACCGGACCGTTCCCGAGGGCAGCCATGGGGGTCGTGCGTTGATGGCTGAGTCACTTGAGGAGGAGCTATTGCAATCGCGGGAGACAAGAGTCCAAAACCATGATCCAGAGACCCAGTCTCAACTCCGTCCCTCTCCCTCAGCCCTACCACCACCAAAGTCAGACTGGCAGCCTAGGGCCAGTGCACCGGCGGTGGCAGGCTCCCTCTCTTCCATGATGGGAGTGCCTCATTCTCTTGGCCCTGCACTGGGAGGGGCCGTCTCACACACCCACAGACCACGGGGCTGCATGTGACTAGGGCTCTGGCACAGCCACGTGCCCCCGCCCAGCTCCGACTACATAGCTCCTCCACCTCCCTTGCGGAACAAAGTACCAACCGTCATTTAGGGCCACAGACCACAATTACCCGGGCAGTGTTTGGTGGGTAGGGGTCAGGCGCGGTTTTACTGGGGATTCTGTGTGTGTTGGGGTTGGGGGTGTGGAAGGTCATTGCGCGCATGCGCGTGGGCGCCTTATTGTTTTCCCCCCACACACACCCACCACCACTACAGCCGCTTCAGGGCGGCGACCACAATTAAAAATGGTACAGAAGAGGGCGATAACTCGGTCTCCACCTCCACCCCACCCTCAAATACAAATCCAGTACTCCACTAGCCTCAGAACCCAGGTTTCCTTTCCCACTACGTCTTCCATGCCCGTCTACCCGGGTCCGTGCCAGTTTCCCCTGCCCTGCCACGCCCTCGGCGCCCGCCCACTCCTGCCGCACTACCCAGGGGTCGGCGAAGCCCTCCTTTGGGCTGGTCTGCTCACCTTACGGTCGTTGACGCCTTCGCCCACCGCGATCACGACTCCTGAGCCCTCCGTGCCCGGGGTCAGGGGCAGCGGCGGCAGCCGGTCGTACAGCCCCTGCCGGGCCATAAGGTCTGAGAAGTTGAGCCCACAGGCCCGGACGCGCAGCGTCACTTGGCCGGGACCGGGGGCCGGGGGCGCGGCCGGCCGGCTCTGCAGCTTCACCTTGTCGTAGCCGCCGAAGCCCGCGAGCACCAGGCAGCGCAGCGGCGGCTGCGAAGGGGCGGCGGCCCCCTCTGAGGCCGTGGGTGGCTGGGCGTCGCCAGCTCCTTCGGCACTTGGGGGCTGCGAAGAGGCATCTTCCGCGGCCCCTGCCTCGGCCGTCGCCACAAGGGTGGCCACCTCGGCTACCTCTCTCTCCGCGGACATGGCTGGGACTCCCGGCGTGCGCGCACAGCTGACCGTAGCTTGCACAGCTGGGGAGAACCAGGCGCGCGTCAGGAGGAGCCGCAGCTGCGGACTCCGAGAAGTAGGGGCGGGGTGCCGGCCCGGGGGCGGGGCCTCGCGCTCTCCCTTAAAGGGCCCGGGCCACAGTCCGGGTGCTGCCTGCGCGTGAAAAGTGGTCAGGATCGACTGCGGGCAGACACATGCGAGGGTATTGTTGGGGTCATTTGGATTGCGATTTAATTCAGTTACTTATTCATAATAAACCTTATGCAAGCTAAAAACATATGTTAAGAGGCAGTCTGAAGGACGACTCCAAATCCTGAGCTGACATCAGATTTGGAGAGCCAGCCACTTGTAGACCCGAACCCAACGAAGTTGTTCCTCAGGCTCTGACTCTACCCATTTGTGATCTATTCCGTGTGTTCTAGCACTGGCAAACTTGGAGCAGGGAGTCGTTAATACTATCCATTCGATTTTGTTTGTTAAAGCTGAGGGCCTCAAATCCCTCTACTGTAAAATGGTGAAAATGTTGCTTGGTAAAGGGTAAAGATAAAATTAAATTGAGTATCCTCGATTTAAAGACACGCTTTTGAAAGGTATAAGATGTCATATAGACGCAAAGCAGCGGCTCGATTATTGTTAGATTCCGGATCAGGCCTGAAATGACTTTAGAGCTTGTCTCTGGTTTCAGCAGGGCTGTGACTCTGGGCAATTTGATTTGCCTCTTCACTCCCCAGCGCCGTCTCCCCGTAGTATCCACTAGAGGACGCAGCTCCCCCAAAACTTTTCACCCTGCTCTTGGCTGGAGAAACTCATTCTTGCCTCCCCACTAGTCCAGGCCCGCCGTTAAGTCAAGATAGCCCCGGACTAGGCCATCCGTTGCCATGGGGACGGAAAGCCCTGACGTCACCGCTTTCCTGGTGGGTATGCTGGGAGTCCAGAGCCTCCTAACCCCAAGGACCCCTGCCGGGACATCAGCGCGGAGGAGGGAGACCGAATCCAAAGGTTCCCTCCTTCTCCTACCATCTCGCGCCCCCTCCTGTTCAGGAAGTCGATGGTTGCCCCCGCGCGTGTCCGCACTAGCACACCGGTGTGCCCGCTAAAGCAAGCAAAAGGCTTGAGCTGCGGGAGCTTGCAGATCCCACCCTACCCCTCAGAACTTCGCCCAAGCTCCGCCGGCCCCCACCCCCAAGGAAGTCAAATCGGACAAATAGCCCGGCTCGGTCCGCCCCAAACCGGGAGGGTCCCCTTGGATCTCAACAGTGCACTAAAACCCTGCTCTCCAGCCTTGGTTTCCCCGGGTCCCCCATCCCCCCAGCTCCCCTGAGCCCCGCCTCCCGGCTGCGCGGGCGGGAGGCGGGGCCAGGGGCGCGGCCGCCGGGCTGGGGGCGGGGCAGAAGGGGGGCCGCGGCCCCTGGTGGGGGCTCGGCGCGGGCCCGCGAGATGCCGGTGTCGGCGGCCCGAGTGGCTGCAGCTGCAGCGGCGGGGGAGGCAGCAGCGGGACCCAGGAGGGGGGCTGCGCGGCGGACCGGCGTGTAGCCGGGACTATGGAGGGCCAGAGCGGCCGCTGCAAGATCGTGGTGGTAGGGGACGCGGAGTGCGGCAAGACGGCGCTGCTGCAGGTGTTCGCCAAGGACGCCTACCCCGGGGTGAGGGACCGGCGTCTTGGGAGGGGGAAGCTGAGGCCGCGGGGTTGGCTGACTGGGGCCTGGGGGACGGACAGAAATGGGCGCTGGGGTAAGCAGGGAGGAGAGAGGCTCAGAGGACCATGGGGTGCTCGTGGGGGCTCTGGAAGGACTGCAGAGGATTGGGGTGGGAGGAAGTCGGGATCTGGGTGAGATGAATGGGGTTTGGGGGAAGCAGAGGATCCCAGAGGGGGCGCTAGGGGGATTTCGGAGAGCGGAAGAACTAGGGGCTGAAGGGGCTGGGAGGGGGTCTAGAAGCCTAACGGAGATTCCCTGGGGCAGCCGCTCCCAGGATCTCCCCTTTGCCCAACACCAAACCAACTTGTGTTCAGGGGCTGGGCTGGATGGAGTGTGGGAGTGAGGAGGGCATTTGTCTGGGGTGAGGACTGGAGGATCTCATCTTGACCCATCCGTGTCTGCAGAGTTATGTCCCCACCGTGTTTGAGAACTACACCGCGAGCTTTGAGATAGACAAGCGCCGCATTGAGCTCAACATGTGGGACACTTCAGGTAACCAACTCTCTGGGGTCACCCTGACTCCCAAGGCTCCCCACCCTGACCCCTCTTTTGGCTAGACCTTTAGGCTTCAAGTCAGTTCAGCCCATACATCTAATTCTAGGAGGAAGGAAAATCCATTTTCTGCTTAGAGCGAGGAAAACTGAGGCAGAGGTTGCTGACATACATACAAACCATGTCCTGAAGGATAAAAGCCCAGTATCCAGTCCCCTCTGCTGGATTCTGTCTACCTGGGAAAGTTGAGAAGGAATGATTTTTTTTGTTTGTTTTTGTTTTTAATTTGGGAACATGTTTTTTAGGAGATTGAACTGGGTTTAGGAAGGACATTTAGAATTTCTTTGGGTGTGGGAACTACTTCTCTAGACTGAACTATAGAAACTTGAGATCAAGTCCCAAGAGGATGGGAGGGAGAGCTATCTCCCTTGTCCAAAAAGGAGGAGGGTTTTTATTTTTACTCTGGTGCCCTGGAGGTCATTAGAAGATGTCTGTCAAAGCTCAGAAAGCACATGCAAAATTTTGTGAGAATGTCGAGAGATTTCAGGAGTTTCTCAGACTCAGAAAAGATTGAGTGATTACTTTTAGAGAAACCCCTAGGGAAGTGGAGAGCCGTCTTCTGCCATCTAACCTCCCCTTCTGCCTGCCCCCACCTTGGAGAAACACAGACTCCTTAATGGGTATTGATAACTGCTCTTTCCCATCCTCTGCTCCTTGCATCCCTTGGCCAGAATTGCTAAGGTCTCCCATTCCATTCCAAGCCTTCCACCCACTCAGGACCCTCGTCTGCCCTCTCCCCTCCCCCCGTCTTCTCTCAGGTTCCTCTTACTATGATAACGTCCGGCCCCTGGCCTATCCTGATTCAGATGCTGTGCTCATCTGCTTCGACATTAGCCGACCAGAAACACTGGACAGCGTCCTCAAGAAGGTGGGAGCCTGGGGAAGCAGAGAGCTAGGCTGAGGGGTCAAGAAACCATGGTCCCGACACAAGAAGAGCCATCAGCTGGAGAGTGTGTGAAGCTCTCATCCTCCTGACCCCCCTTTCCTGGAAATCAGTTCTCAGAACTGGGTCTGGCATCTGGGGGCGATGGGGGAGGGGAGGGAGAGATACTCCAGAGGTTTCTTAGCCACTCTCCCGTGCCCGAGGGGGTGGGAGCCCCGCACAAACAGGACCAGGACGCTCGCTGCTCCTGGAGCTCAGGAGTGCGCTGTGGTCTCCTCTCCAGGCCCCTGTTTCCGTGAGAAAAGCCCATGGTGAAAGGACAGAAGTCAGCTAAGGCAGCCCCAGTGCCCAGGTGGGGGAGGGGAGGGCTGAGTCGGTCTGTTCCCAAGAACAAATTTGGGAAAGAGGGTGGAAATGGCAAAGCTCCAGGCTGGCAGACACTTCATGGCCCATGAATTAGAAGCAGCGTACAGACCCTACAGCCCCCCCGCCCCCCGGGCCCTCTCTTCCCTCTCCTCCTCTCACACCCCATCCCTGCTCTCAGCCCAAGCCCACCATGCCCACCTCCTTTCTCCCTAAGGACGGTCCAGAGGGCTGCTGGTTTCTGCATGCTGTGAAGAAGGGTGGCCTCCCAGTGTGGAGCATGGTCCACCCTGTGCCTCCTTCTACTCCTCCATAACTCTATTTTCCTTCCCCAAATAGTGGCAAGGGGAGACTCAGGAGTTTTGCCCCAATGCCAAGGTTGTGCTGGTTGGCTGTAAACTGGACATGCGGACCGACCTCGCCACACTGAGGGAGCTGTCCAAGCAGAGGCTCATTCCTGTTACACATGAGCAGGTGGGACCCTTGACCTTTGACCTCATCCCAGCCTAGATCTCCCACTTCGGACCCCCTCAGCCCGTGATTTGAAAACACCCTATTTTGTTCATCCCTTGTTCTGGCCTCTGACCTCTGACCTAATCCCTTGACCTGCCCCCCCACCCCCACCTTGCTGAGCTGCAGGCTAGCCCTCATAACTTTCTTCATGCACTCCACCCTTCCAGGGCACTGTACTGGCCAAGCAGGTGGGGGCCGTGTCCTACGTGGAGTGCTCCTCCCGGTCCTCTGAGCGCAGCGTCAGGGATGTCTTCCACGTGGCCACAGTGGCCTCCCTTGGTCGTGGTCACAGGCAGCTGCGTCGTACTGACTCACGCCGGGGACTGCAGCGATCTGCTCAGCTGGCAGGGCGGCCAGACCGGGGGAACGGGAACGAAGGCGAGATACACAAGGATCGAGCCAAGAGTTGCAACCTCATGTGAGGAACCAGGGAGGGACAGAGTGTCAGGAGGGGTGGCGAAGGGCACAATTGTCCCCCTGCCTGCACCCTGACTTCCTTACCTCCTGACTCTGGCTGGGACTTCAGGGCAGGCTGAGTGAGCAACTCTCCTAGGCAAGGGACCCAGAGGCCGAGGGTGCCACCATCCCCCACATCATCACCCACCTCCTCTCCACAGGAAGTTGAGGGAGCTAGCCGGGCAGGCATCTGGGCCAGGAGCTGGGATGGGGCCGGGGGAGGGGGTTAGGGGAGCTGGCATCACGTGGTGACCTTGGTTGAGTCTCAGTATATGAAAGGTGCCTTCCTACCCCACCCTCAGACCCCATATCCTGGTCCTGGCATTATTCCCTAAGAAGTGTCCACTCCATGACTTCTGTTTCCTCTCCTCTCACTTCTACAGCTGTTCTCACTCCTCCTAACCTCCAGGCAACATGCACTAAATTAAAAAGCAAATTGAGAAGCCCCTCCTCCCATGTACCCACCAGTCCTAGCTCCTTCCTCTCTTCCCCCAGCAGTCCCCAAATAAAGCCCATGTCCATGGAAAACGGCTGTGGCTTTAGTTTTGTTGCTTTCAAAACAACCAGTCTAACAATCTCTAGCAGCAGGAGGGAAAGTTAGACTTCAGGAAGAACTGGCTCCCAGAGAAGACGCAGAGGAAGTCACAGGTTGGATCAGCAGTGTCCATTTAGGAGCCAGAGGTGGGGAAGTGAGATATTTTGGGACTATTCATCTCAGTTAATGACCCAGACAATCCTAAAGCCATTACGGAGGTTCTGAAGTAGACTGATGTGCAATTCATTTCTCAGCCCAGCTGGGGCCCCCTGCTAGTGTGGGAGGGGTCCTGCTGAAGTGGTCCAGACCCTTTGCTCACCATTTCTGTGCATCTCCATCTTGGAATCTGCTAGTGCCCTGGGAGTGGAGGTAGAGGGGGGGCATCAAAAGCCTCCACATCTCAGAAGCTGACCCTTTGCTAAGGGTCAGATGTTTGATTCTGAGGTCTCCTCAGAGTGGGGGTGGGGCCAGGAGTTTTCACCCTCTTTCTGTTCTGAGTTCCTTAATGATTTTGGAGGGAGCATCAGTTGAGTTTAGGATCACACCCCCCCGCCCCAAACCCCTAGAAAAGGAAAGCTGGTGGAGGGGCTGGCTGGAGCGCTTGTTGTCACGAAAGACAGTGCTGGTCTGTTTTCGCGGGAGTCTGGTTTCACATTGTCCTGTATTCCCTCACTGGCTCTGGTCCCACTGGCCTCTTTTCGGTGACATTCTCCCCCAGGAACCATCTCTGGCCCTCCCCTCCCCCAGCCCCAGACAGTTCTTCCAGACACACTCTGGGAGAGAACACAGACCTTACCCTCCCATCTTCTGGGCTCCCTCACTAATTCACAGCCCCTCCCTCCCTTATTCATTCAGTGAATATGTACTGAGCACCAACTGTGTGCCAGACACTGGCTTGGGAGACTGAAAGGACCAGTCTCTTTGACCTGGGGACTAGCCCATCAGGAAAAAGAGGCACCCCAGGTGTGACAATGCCTTGGCCGTGGGAGCTCCTTACAGCCTTGGGAGCCAGTCCTCGGAGGCAGGTCCTGAGGGTTGAAGAGGGGTTTGCCAGGCAGGAAAGGAGAAGGAAAGGCACTTGGGACAGAGGGTAGAGCATGTGCAGACACATGGAGATGAGAAAGAACATGGCATGGTTGGGGCCGCCATATCGGGAAGGGCAGAAGGCAAGGCTGGGATGGTACTTTAAGGCCAGTGCAGGGCCCACACAAGAACCAGGACTTCCTTCTGAGGATATGAGGAGGCACTGGGGACTTCGAGTGGAGAATGAAGTAACCAGATTTGGTTTTTGGATAGATGGTTATCTGGATGAGGTGATGGGGGCTAGGGGATTTGGCTCTGAGGCATGTCATTTAAAATCGCTTCTCCTGCCCTCCTGACCAGTGTGGCTCAGTTTGTTGGGCATCCTCCGGAAAACCGAGAGGTCACTGGTGCCATTCCTGGTCAGAGCACATGCCTGGGCTGTGAGTTCGTTCCCGGTTGGGACACCTACAACAGGCAACTGATCGATGTTTCTCTCCCTTTCTTTCTCCCTGCCTTCCCCTGTCTTTAAGAATAAATACACAAAATCCTTTAATAAACAAACAAACAAACAAACAAACAAACAAACAAACAAACAGCTTCTCGTTCCCCAGAGCCCAGCCTTGAGTGGAAAAGAAACCCCCACACACTCCTAGCTCATCAGACACTCCTTTCCCTTCCTCTCCTGTGGGACCCTGTTCTGGTCCATCTCAACCAGCCGCCTCAGGGGTTCTGGGACAGCTTCAGGGCATGGGGCACCCCACCCTCTCAAACTATGACCTGATTAGAGGCTGAGCCTCACCCTCCTCAGAGTCCTAGATGGAGGGTGATGGAAAAGGCTGGGTTCCCAGGCCCATCTCTCAGCTTCTAGTCCCAGGGAACCAACTCTTCCCCCACAGGGAACCATCAATTTGGAATTTGGGGCCGTGTGGCTTCTCTTTTCTTTTTCTTTTCATTGATTTTATTTATTAGAATTTTTAAAAATTTTATTAAATTTTATTTTTTAGAGAGGGGAAGGGAGGGAGAACGAGAGAGGGAGAAACATCAACCGGTTGCCTGGGACTGAACCCACAACCCTGGCATGTGCCCCGAACTGGGGACCTTTCACTTTGCAGGATGATGCCTAACCAGTTGAGCCATACCCCGGGGCTCTTTTTATTGATTTGAGGGGTGGGGGAGAAAAAAAACAAACATCAATTTGTTATCTACTTATTTATGCATTCATTGGTTGATTCTTGTATGTACCCTGACCAGGGATTGAACCCACAACCCTGGAGAATTGAGAGGATGCTCTAACCAACTGAGCTGTCTGAGATCAGGGCCTTTCTTTTCAAAACACTTTGGACTTTGGTACAAAGAAGGCTCAAGCCTGTAGCAACCAAAGAGCAGTGTTTTTGCCCCTCTCTTCTCCCAACCTCCCTCTCCTGCCATGGTCGGGAAGGTAAACGCATTTCAATATCCGCCTAAAGCAAACATAATTAGGAAGATAAATCAGTTGGAGGAGCCCCCAAAGTTTAATACATTTCCAACACCACTGGCAACAGCTTTTGGTCCCCTCTGCAGGTCTGGCTTGCCAGACGCTTTATTTCTGGGGAGGGTTTGTACCTCTGCGCTGAGAAGACCAGTAGGTAGGACGAGGCAGTGGGGCTGTTCCTAGATCCTCAAAGCCCCTGCAGGCTGGAGGGAGGGAATCTAACTCCCACCACCACCCCAGTTGCAGGAGTCAGACTCAGCTTCCTCCTCTGCAGCTGTTTCCCCCACAAATTAAGATACCCGTTTGGGAAACAATGTAGCCTCGTTAATCACTTAATGAAATAAACAACTAATCACGCTGCGATGTTTTCAGTGTTTCTTAACCTCAGCAATCAGCCTGTCCTGGAGGGAGGAGGGAGAAGGACCGGCTGGGGAGGGGGCAGGGGATGGTTCTAATCCCTGAAATGCTTCAGCTGACAGAGGGTCATCTCCTTGTGACTCCAGCCTTCCCAGGAGGGACAATCATGTAAAAGAGCTTAAGAATTGAAAGCAGAGGCTTGACGGCCTGAGTCTCAGCTCTTCTCCTTCCTCCCTGGGGAGCCTTTGGCAAGGCTCTGCACCTGTCAGAACCTCAATTTTCACATCTGGAAAAAGGGAGCTGGTACCACACCTACCTCGTGTTTGTTGAGGAAGATTTGGAAGAGAAAGGACGTAGAAAGTTTGACCTTTGAAAGAGGGCTGAGCTGATGTCAACCTTTATTTTTTACAGCTTAGACATCCGGTGCTTGAGGGCTGGGCCTGAGGGAATCAGGAAAAACTTCTTGGAGGGGGCTTCTGTTCTAGGGATTCAAAGGCTGGAGCAAGGCCAAAACATAGGAAGGGGAGGTGGCTGCGTCCCGCTCTTACACCTGTCCCAAGGACTAGAGCGAGCTACAGTGACTCCTCCAAAGGCTGGGGCTTTTGGTCCCCTTTTTTCCAAATGCCCCCCATTACCTTTTATGAAGTGTCTGGGTAAGGACCCCATGTTACTATGGTGACCTTACCCCAGATACACTCAGACTGGCTGAGGGAGGTAGGAAGAAGGGGTCATGTCCCTGAGGTTGCCAGTGGACACCAGCAATCCGACACAGCTTTTTACCAACTCCACACTCTCCTCTCCCCAGAAAAGGGGTTCAGCTCTTCTTGTAGTATCCCCCCTTCCCTCTCTGCCAACAAAAGACTTTGTTCTATACACTCCAGCCCCTCCCCCGCCTTCTTCCCACTGGGTTCCCAGATCTCCATCTCTCTAGTCAATCCCCTACTCCCTCTCCTCAAGGGCGGGGGTGAGGGTCTGAGAGGGGGAGGCTCCAGTTCGGGGCCAGTGGGGTGATTCCCAAGCAGCTACCTCCCAGGAGCCAGAGAGACAAGAGGGGCATGGACGTAAGTGCTCCTACCCCCAAGAAAATGCCTCTGCTGTTGACTCCTAAATAACAGATGTCTGTCTGCATATTAATGAGATTGGACGAATAATTGGTGAGTTTTTCATTCAGTGTCAGAATGAACCCAGAGGCCTTATGTTCATGCACATAGACACCCACTCACCAACCGCCCGCCCCACTCTCCCCTTCCCCCAGAGCACAATGAGACAGGCGCAGATGCTGGCAAGCTTGACCTGCAGAGGGAAGGGGCAGACAGGGAACTAGGAAGGGGTGTCAGCAGGAGGGAGGCCTCAGAGGTCTGGGACTGGGTTTGCCAGTTTTCTCCCTCTCGACTGCCATCTCCCCAGCCCCCCAGGGGCAAAAGCTTGCATTTGTGAGATTTCACCACTGTGCAGAAGGGGCCCAGAGGAAGGTGGGAACGAGGGGGTGAAGAGGGTTGTCTGGGGGAGGCAGGTGCTGCCTGGGGGAGAGCTACAAAGCAGTGGCTTCCTTCAGCGAGCTTGTGCCTCCTCTGAGCCTGGAATCAGCCAGTCTCTTGCCCTGCTTTAGCTCCTACGCCAGGGTGGGAGATAGAAGAGCGGAGGTTTTGGAGTCAGACTGGTACCCTTACTGGCTGGGTGCCCTAGTACAAGTTACCTAACCTCTCCGAGCCTCCCACTCTCCTTGTCTCTAAGAATACCCCCTCACCTTGCGATAGTGAAGGGATGAAATGAGATAGTGTCATGTGTCTTAGTGCTTGGTTTATAATAGGTCATGCATGACACGTATTTGTCCTCTCCCCACCTATCCCAAGACAGTTTGGAAATTGCTGCCTCTCCTATCAGACCCATGCTTGTTAGGGTGGGGGTTAATTAGTAGTTTAGTAATTACCTTGGCTGCCTGGAAACAGAGAAGAAAAAATAGAGAGGGACAGGAGTAGAGAAAGAATATTAGATGGCCATAGGAGAGAAAACTGGTAGAAACCGGGTCTGGAACAGAAGGAAAGAAACCACGGAGATGAAGAACCCTGAGACAGCTGGAAATGGGGTAGGCATCGCAGGCAGGTGGAGGAGCCCTGGAATGAGCCTAGAATCTAGACTATAGATTCTAGAAGCCCCAGTTCTCCCTCGAACTCACCGTTGGACTTGACTTATCAAATCTCATCCACTCTTAGCATCTCAGTCTCCTCATCTGTAAAAGGATGGGGTTGGTTTGCTTTCTAAGGTCCCTTCTCTTTGTGTGAGAGTTCTAGTGGCCTGGGGGAGCACTAGGGGAGGGAGGTGGGCTCTCCTCCTCCCTACTACGGCCCATCAGTCACTTTTGGCTTTGTCTCTTCTCCCCTTGGTAAATGGATCTGCTGCGCCAGCAAACAACTGTCCATTGTGTCCTAATGAGGGACGAGCAGGGAAAACCAATCACTTATGATGCAAATGAGCGGCGGCTGCAGTCTCCCCGCTTCCACTGAGTGCCTCTCTTCTGCCCAGACCCCAGTGGGCCTTTCTGCCTGGCCCCAGTTCCCATCTGGTCCTGTTGGAAAAGGGGGGAGGCCCTTCCCATTGTCACTCATTGCCACTCCCTGCAAGGAGCCTCAACCCTCACAGCCTTGAGAGGCCCAGCTTCTCTCTCCTCTCTCTGGGCAGCTCAGTGTTTGGTTTTTACTGAGGTGGAATTCACATAACATTCAATTAGCCATTTTAAGGTGTACAATTCTGTGACATTTCGTGCATTCGCAGGGTGGTGCAGCCCCCACCTCTCTGGGCTCCGGGGTTCTGCCCTCTACCCATCCCCGCACCGCACTGCCTCCTGCGTGGCGTGGCACAGGGCAGCGGCCAGGCCTCCGCCAAGGGTGGAGGAGTAACGGAGGCTGGGTTGGGCTGACAGCTGAGCAAAGTCCACAGCTGGCTTGGGGCGAAGGGGCAAGGCCTGCACTTTTGGATGGAGCCACAGAAGGCTTGGGCTTTGGCCTGAAGGGAAAGCTCATCACTGCCTTCACCAGCACAGCCCCGGGGCCATATCTTTAGGAAATAGCCTCTTGAATTCCTATGGAGATTTTTCCCCACTTAAGTTCTCTAGCATTTGGTTAGACACCAGGTCTTGGTTTCCATGGCTTTCAGAGCCTCTGTGGGATGTTTTCGGGCTGCAGAGGGCAAGGGGAGATTTTTCTGCCTACTTGGCCCTAGTTTATTCCAGAGTCCTACAGCCTAACAGCTGGGAAAACCCATGTAAGTGGTAATTTGAGTTTCTCTTGCTAATACATAATACCATTTGGTTTTGTGTCATTTTCAAGAGAAGGTGGCAAACATCTGCTTATCTGTGTGTCTATTACCTTCAGATTCACCTTTTTCCCCCCCTTCTCTAGTCTAGGACATGTGGTAATGCTTTAATAACAAACAAACAAACAAACAACTCTTCTGGAATTAACCAATGCCAACTGCTGCAGCATTGCAAAGAAAAAACTTTACAGGGTCTCAGTCGTTACCTCCCCCAGCCCCTGCCCCCACTCAGCTAGAGTCCACACTCCCTCTCTCCCAGACAAAACACAGTCCAGACAACAGTATGAGGGCATTTCCATCTGTGGCCTAATAAATAGAGACTCCAGGGCTGGTTAGCTCCAGGTCTGCCACCCATTCACTAGGTGACCTTGGGCCACGCCCTGACCCTCAGTTTTATCAACTATAAAGTGAGGATAGCAATCTTTACACCAGCCAGCTCCCAGGGAACAAGGGAGAAGGGAGAAATAATGGTTGTACCAGTGCTTTGAACTTGCAAAGAGGTGATCTTGAACATCATAATTATTACTGCAGTAATGGTGGCAGCAGTCCCTCTGTCCCAAGTAACCAGCCTGGAGGTGGCCTTGTTGCAGGATGCATGGGTAGGGGAAACTGGCCTTCTTGGTGTGGCTGGGTATTGTTTTGATTAACCACAAAGGGGTAGGCTTCGCAACAGGCAAAAGAGAACCAAGGAGGAAATCGTACGTGTGGGCCGAGAGAGGAAGGGTGATTCATTCTTGGACATTTAGATGTTTTATATTGTTTTTGGAGTAAATCGGGGTTCTGGAAAAATGAGTGGAAAGGTTGAAAGGAATGACTACTCCCAGTGGCAGAATGTCGAATATATTGGTAGTTTATCAGGGACCAAAATTTTTGAGGGTGGGGCCAGCAGTTAGATAAACCCTTCACCCAGTGAGAGCATTCATTCACCCTTGAACTTACCCATTAAGCAAATACTCATTGGGTACCTAGCAAGGAATCTGCCAGGAACACAGCTGGGTTATAACAAAGATAAAGTGATACTAATCCTGCCCATAAGGACCTTCTAGTCAGATAGAGAAGTAACTTAATAAAGGGAGAAAGTGTCATAAATAAAGTAAAACTCCTGGGGTGTTCTGAATGGGGAGAGATTCTAGCCTGGAATACCGGGGAAGGCTCTGTGGAGGAGGTGGGACGGGTAGGATTTGTGCCTGTGGAGACGGCAGATCAGAACTGGCTCAGTACAGGATACAGTGTGAGCAAAGTCTGTGGGTCCCCACGTTTGTTGATCAGGTAGCCTGAAAGGGAGCAGCCAGCGAAGAAGCATGGAGAGGTTGGGTTTGGGCTTTGGATGGGAAGTCTGGGGAGACTGGGTGGGTGGGTCAGAGAAATACCTCCTCAGAAGACTCTTCTCTCTAGATCAGATGCTCCCTCCCCCACTTTCTGGCATGTGGGGTTCTTCCCTGGGCCTTCTGGAATCTCCTGGCTTCCTTTTCACCTGGCCAAATCCATCCCAAGCTCCAAAGGGCCAGCTTGAGATGCTTCACCCAGAGGCTCCCCCATAGCGGGCAAAGCCTGACCCCACCACACAGCCCTCAAAGGGCTCTGAACCAGAAGGCACAATTCTGCAAAGATTTTCTGTGGTTTTTCTTGCCTCACACATTGAATAGTAAGCAATTTGAAGTCCAGAAATGGATGTCTTCTCTCTCCCACAACCCTAGTATGTGTGCACACATGCACACACACAGAGGCTACTGCAGAAGTGGGCGTGGATCTCCCTCAATCATTGAGCTTACTGTTACTCACCGCCTCCTAGGGCTGGTTCCCCAGCACACTTTAGCTTCATACAAATCTTTGTTTGAATCAAAGCTTTGCCACCTCTTAAGGTATCATTTTCTTCCTTTGTATCTTGGGAATAGTTCATCGGACTTAGTAGGAGCACGGTAAATGAGAGGCATTAATGATTCTTATTATTATTTTCCCGAGAGCCAGCAGGATCAGATGAGATGGTCTTCAGAATCCAGGACTGAGTTTGTTGGGTTTCCATTTTCCTTCCCTCTTAATTTATTGGAAGGAGAGAGAGAAACATCGATGCGAGAGAGAAGCACTGATAGGCTGCCTCCCGCAGGCACCCAGACCAGGGATCCAGAGTAGAGCAACCTAGGTATGTGCCCTGATCAGGAACTGAACCTGCAACCTTTCAGGTACAGGAGATACTCCAACCAACTGAGCCACACAGGCCAGGGCTCCTTCCTTTTTTTTTTAAAAGATTTTATTTGTTTCTAGAGAGAGGGGACGGGAGGGAGGAAGAGAGGGAGAAAAACATAGCTCACTTGCCTCTCATACATCTCCAACCAGGAACCTGGTCTGCAACCCAGGCATATGCCCAGACTGGGAACTGAACCGGCGACCTTTCAGTTCACAAGCTGGTGCTCAACCCACTGAACCATACTAGCCAGGGCTCCCTCCTTTTAATTTAGTCATCTTCTCCCATCTGCCTCCTGTTTGCCCTCTTCGGGTCTTTCCTGTCACCAGTCTGCAGGTCTGCCTGCCTTTCTCCACTCCCGTCAGAGGGCCAGCCCACTGGTAGGTGACTCACTGGTTGTCTGTGCCTCGCTCCTCATCAGTCAATAAAAATAAATTACAAAATCATGTTTTATTTGTTCTTGTTACCTTGAGGGCTGTCTGAAATTGCCTTTCTTTAGAAAGCTGTATTTGCATATCTCTGTGCTGGAGTCAAAGGCTGCAGCTGTGGTTTCACTGCAATTTAAATATTAATAAAACCTCCTAAACCGCTAGCTGGTTTTTTTTTTTTTCTTTAAGCAGTCTGGTCCTTCTGCTCCTAAGTTGCTAACATAATTTAATCTTTGTCCTTTGCTTTGTATTTGTTTAAAGGGCCATTCTGAAGTCACCTGAAGCCAGCTGCTGCAACCTTGTAGATAGGAACTCACAATTCAGCACATAAACCTTACTTTTTCTCAACACCTCTAAACTAAGAGTCACTTCTTCTGGAAACAAAAGATTAGACCATAGGTAACACTTTATACCAATCAGCACCCTCTTTCACTACGCCAGGTTCTCAAACTTGAGCTTGAGCCTTAGAATCAGACTGCTGGGTCCCACCCCGTTTCTAATTCGGCAGGTCTAGAGTGAGGCACAGGATTTGCATACCTAATGAGCTCCTAGATGATACTGTTACCTACTTCCCTTCCCCATGGGGGACCATGGTTTGAGATTCACTACACTAAACTGTGTTAAGCTGCTTTATGATTCCAGGTCCCTGATGCTAGGAGTCCCGATTTCTTGTTCCCTAGCCCCCATAAAATGGGGGGAGTCTCTCTAGTTCTCCATCCTCTCGAACCATTACTTAGATTTTCCTGATCATTCAGACTCATTTCAGGATCATCAGCTCCCTTTGCACTTCCCCAATCCCTGCTCTCCATAGGACCTGGCTGTCTCCAGTTCTCCTTAATTACCTACTTGCCCAGATTCATTTCTTTAATTTTCTCCTTGTTACGGGCAGATTTACAGGCTCTTTGAGGGAGCTAAACATCAGTGAAGTACGGCGGTGAAGGGGCCTCTGGCTCAGCCCTTTTATAGCCTTTGATCAGCTAGCTCCCAAGGTGCCTGGCTAGCGAGCCCTTCTCTCTCAGGCTTCTATGGGTAGACCTGCAGTCCCCCCTCACCCTGCCCTCCCTCCGCGCTGCCTGCCTCTGGCGCTGCCCTTATCTACTCTTCGCAGCCTTCACAGGATGCATTCTGGGTGGCTTGGCTCCTTCTGCTCCAGCCGCCCCAACACGGATTTCTTTCCTTTTCTCCTGCGTGCTTTTGAGCCAAAACTTTATGGTGATTCTGGTTGTATTTTTGAGGAGGGAGATTATCTACCAAGTTCTTCTCTAGGGCCCTCTCTGCGCCAGCATGATAATCCCTCTTCTTCCTTTTCCAGCTACTTTGTAGAAGTTCATTTCCTGAAATTGTTAGCAGCAAGGGGCCTGGCACTGAGCGGGTCTGCCTAGGGCCAACTGTAGCGTTTGGGTTCTTGACTTCATGCAGGAAAGATTCACAGCACGAGTCCGGGTGACTCTGAGGATCCATTTATTAAAGCTGGGACAGTGAAACAAGGGAGGGCTTAGCATGCAGGAAGCACCAGGAGAGCCCAGGCCGGCCTGCCTTGGCTCACTGGGAAGTCAGAGAAGAGGGGACCTCGGGGACAGGTTCAGGGGGTCAGCCTGGGACGAGCTGCCAGCTGCCCATTGCCTTAAGAGTTTAGGAGACCTGTGCTTGTGAAGAAGGAAGTGGGGGAGGAAGAAGGGAATGGCCCAGTATGCTCCCCAGAGGAAGACCATGCACTGGGGTCCTTTGTCTTGAGGCTTTTATCCCTTTTTTTTGCAGATGGAATCTTAGGGGAGGTCTCAGTAGAACATTCATCGGTCTTCCAGGTGTGCCCTTTCAGGGTCGTGGTCTCCACTGACTGGTCAGTGGCAGGGCAGGGGTCTTAAGTCATTACCGTTGGTTCTGGCATCGCCCACCTGGTTTTGCTGCTTTTCTGGGCCTGGAGCTGAAGTACAACTGAGGCCTGGATGTCATCTCCAGGGAGGAAAGGCCACCCTGGGGGCAAGGTCCTTGTTTTCCCAGTTTTGTTCCCTACCAGGCCTTGTCTGCCCTGGGGACCATCTGCACCTGACTGTAGGTTGCTTGGCCAGTTTGTTCAGCTATCTGTCTGTTTTTCTATTCCACTTGCCAAGGAATTTTTCTAGTTTTCTACTACCTTGTCTCAAAATGAGATAAATGCAGTACAGGAACTAGTTCCCTAGTTCCCAGAAACACTGCTTTGCCCAGAGAGGGCTAAAAATTACAGGATGGAAAACTGGAAGGACATCTTAAAGCCAGAGGTGAAAGGAACAAGTAGATTTACTCCATCAATCAGGTGAGACTCTTAAACCCAGCCAAGCATCATGAGGCAGGGCCAGAAGTTGACTTCTAGGAAAAGGTTACAGAGCTAAAAAAAAGGGGAAAAAAAAAAGATTGGGGAGACAATCGTTGGGAGACTGAGATAATCACAGAAAACGTTTTAATGTGTCTTAGTCACCTCTGCTTTCAGCCAGGATTCCTGGGAAGGCAGGCTGTCCTAGACAGATGTTGCTTTTTCTATTAATCCATCAGTGATGAGGGCAGCGGACTGAGGCCTGGCTCACCCCCAGGGTCCAGTAAGCCATGGCTTGTCACTAGAAATGAAACACTTTTGACTGACTGGGTGTGTGGCACTTGCTTCCTGTCTGCCTTTACTGCTAACACTGAGACCCACGGACTCTCCGGCAGGTAGACAGGGAGCTGGCATGGGTCCTAGAGAGGTTGTGCTACAGGCGAGGCTGAGCTGAAAGGCTCTGACAACTGAAAGATAAGCAATCATAAGCTGGAATGCTGGACGGGAGCAGAACCAGGAGTAGCTGTGACCCAATCCTGTAAGGCCCTTTGCCTAGGGCTGCTTTCCCAGGCAGAGCTGCCACTTGGAGGCAGGGCCCTTCTACTGCCCAACCCCCCATGGCCCAGAAAAGAACTAGAGAGCTAGTTCCCTCACCACCCACTCCTCTCTCCAAGCCCCCGAGGCCTGAAGCAGCGCCTTCTGGCCTGGGGTCAGTGACGGATGCCGATGGAAAGCTGACTGATGGGATAGAGAGGGCATGGGTTCATCTCCTAGCTGTGTAAACTTCGGAGCAAAATCTTTATTTTCAGTTCCCATTCTTCAAATGAGGTGACAAATACCCACTTCATAGAGCTGTGAAGAAGACTAAATGAGAGAAAAATGTAATAATGGCAGCTCGTTCCATTTTTCCCTACTCTCCCCTCACCTGCCCACCCCCTTACAAATATGGCAGCAATGAATTGTGTGAGGATTTCATTCTCTTTGCCTCAAAGAGGATTCCAATCTATGATGACATAAAGGCCAAGAAATGGTGACACAGACTGTGGATTAAGCATGTTAAATAGGATGATTGTCAATTCTAAAGCTGTCCTCTCTAGATTTCTGTCCCCTGATTGTTTAATCAAACAGGAATTTCGGTACTGCTGTGAAGAGGTTTTGTAGCTGTACTTAAGGTGATAGACTATAAGGTAGGGAGATGACCCTGGATACCTGGTGGGCACAATCTAATCACTTGAGCCCTTAAAAACAGAAACTCTTGCCCTGACCGGGGGCTCAGCTGGTTGGAGCATCATCCCATACACCAAAAGGTTGTGGGTCCGATCCTCGATTAGGGCGCGAACCTGGGTTGCAGGTTCAATCCCCGGTCGGGGAGTGTACAGGAGGCAAGTGATCGATGTTTCGCTCCCTTCCTCTGTCTCTATAAACAACAAACATATCCTCGGGTGAGGATTAAAAATTAATAAATAAAAGAAAACAAATTCTCAGGCAGGAGTTAAAGAGAGGTGAGACAGAAGAGGAAGGCACAGAGGGTTCGAATGTGAGAAAGGCTTGCCTGCCAGTGCCGGTTTTGAAGGTGGAGGTAGGTCAGAGCCCAGGAATGTGGGTGAAGCTAAGGATGACTTTTGGCCAACAGCCAGCAAAGAAACAGAGATCCTACAATGGCGAGGACCAATTTGGCCAACAACATGGAATTGAGCTTAGAAGTGGATTCATCTCCTAGCACCTCTAGAAAGGCATACAACCTTGCTGACACCTTAATTTTGGCCTTGTGAATCCTGAAACAAAAAAAACCAGTTGAGCCAACTTGGACTTCTGACCTACAGAACTAAACTCATAAATGGACATTTGTTTTAAGCCACTATATTTGTGACAATTTATTACGGCAGTAATAGAAACTAATACAATAGGTTGTAAAGCCCCTTAATAACCCTAGGAGGTAGATACTATTACTACCCTCGCTGTATAGACACGGAGACTAAAGTACAGTGAAAAGGCTCTGACAAGTCTGCAGGCGCGAGCATTAAGAACAGTTATACGTGGTGGAAGAGTCTGTTACCAAGTTTATTTGCAGGTGAGCAATACAACGTTTACTAAACATATTACATACAGTGACATCTGCACTGCCCTCATACACTGGGGCTAAGGAAGACCCCGTCCTTCCAACAGCTATAAACAGTCCCGGGTAATGAGTTTATGAAAAACACTTTCTCTTCCTTCAGCAAACAAAATTATTTATGAAGCTGTACCTTCAGCAACAGGGAGCAAAAGGAAAAAAATTACCTCAAGGAAAGCAACAGCTCCTTTCCTGGTGGGACCCGTCATTTTACAGACATGAAATATTCATATCAGAGATCTTATATTTCAGGAGGAATGGGTTACATATCAGAGCTACAAGAGTAAATGTTTTATTTATTACCAACAGGGATTAGAAGACTCTTCTTGGACACCAGTTCCTGCCTAGACTTCCAGAGAGCAGGGTCAGCGTGATCCCCTCTCAAATTAACCCTCAAATTTCATATCTCTGTTCATTATCTGCCCCTGAATTCCCTGCCCAATGGTCCACTCCAACCGAGAGCTGCCCACAGACTGTTCTGATGTTGTCACATCACAGATCCCTAAGTACTCACCTTCCATTTAAGGGTTTGGCTCTTGGCCTTTATGAACACAGGGTTTTAAGAAAAACAAATTCAGGGAAGCCATCTATTCTGAGCCCAGCGACACTGTGCCCCCAGCTCTAAGCCGACAGCCCCAGTACAAGGAATAGGGCTGATAAATAATGAATCAGCATCTTGCTCAATTGGTGGCGTTTAAAATTCTTTTCAGGTGAAAAATTACCACAATTTTGTGCTCAAGGCAGATTTCAAAGGGAGACTTGAAGCAGAAAATCTTTCAGGGACCCCTGCACAGCCAGAAGTTCTTTTCAGACTGAAGTACATAAAATATTTCATAGCAGGACTGTGGAAGGACTAAAGAGGAGACCCAGGGCCTGGAAGAAGGCCATTTCTTAAGCTTATCCTTGGGGTCCTGGGAGACGGCGCTATACACACTATACACATGGTTGTGGGAATCAGAAGCAGCTCTGGGGGACCTGGGGTATCAGGTAGGCGTCCAGCTCCTGGCACTGGTAGAGGGCTACGCTGTCCAACACCCACTCTCGGGTCACCACAGCTGCCTCACCCATCTGCCCAATCACTGAGGACAGAGAACACAAGCAAAGGTTAGTGTCCGTGCACATTGTACCAGACCAGGCTAGTCAGTCTAGTCTGGGGACCTGGCTGTACGAGTTCTCACGGTTACTGGGGTAGGGGCAAAAGTGTTGATTTTAAGCAATGCTTCAGGACATAGGACTTTACTCAGAAGGCTTTCACTGCTGGTGAAAGCCTATAGCTTCTGACAGCTGTACTAACATAAGCTACAGTCTGTTAAGGGAAAAGTCATCAGAGCAAGAGTATTGAAATTTAATGGTGGGAAAACATATTTGCAGTATCTTAAGTGAAAAAGTGAAACAGTATGATGAGCATGATCACATTTGCGTGGCATATATGTACATATATACACACACATGCCTGGCAGAATTTTATGGTGATCATCTCCAAGTGGCGGGATTACTGGGATTCTTTTATTGTTTATGTTCTTTTCTATTTCATGTAATGAACATTCATATTTAACCCCCCCCAATGGAAATAGTTCATGCTATTTTTTAATGTAAAATAAACCAACAAAGAAAAAGCTTTAAAAGGACATTTTAGCCATCATTCATTCATTCAACAAATATTTGTCGAGCCCCTCAAATGTGCCGAGAACTGTGTTAATTATGCACCAGGTAACCTGGGTGACACGGGATTCCATAGGACACAGACACATCTGTAGCCTTCTGAAGCCCCAGACAGGTACACCCTCCACTCCATCTGATGTAAGCAGGACACTGAGACCTAAAAGCACCACAGTAACCGGTACACTTAACCTGGAGTCCCTGCCCCGCACTCCTCTTGATGATGGTTTTAGAGCAAGACTTACCATAGGAGCCCCTGTCCTCTGTCCAGGCATCCGGCTGCATGACCACAATCGGGTGAGTGCCCTGCATCCCCAGGGAGGAAACATTGAGGGTATTAAAACAGGACTTTGGGAATAGTCACTTCACCATTTCTTGAAGGTGCACTGAAGCAGGCTGCTCTCGGGCAGCCTCACACAGAGGAGGGGGAAGGGCACACGGCAAAAAGGAGTGGAGGTAAAGAGCCTTCCCTCTCCCTCAGTACATTAAATACTTCTAGCTCTCAGATCCGTACTCGCCCCTTACAGATGGGGTCTTCTGGCACAGATATGTGGTCAGAGAAGGCTTGGGGTGAAGAGAAGCTTCTCAGGCTACACTGGGGTGTGGAGGGGTGGTTCATAGGGACTGATGGGGGTCGCCTTGCTCAGTCACCAGGCAGAATATTGTGTCCTCCCCTCTGACAGGGCACCAAACGCTTACCTTGCCAAGGGTGAACGCTGAAGGCTCCTTCACCACAGAAGCCCCACAAAGCTGCACCATCCACTCTAGTTGATCTAAACAGGCATTTAGACAGAAAATCACCACAGTAATCCACACATTCAACCTGGACTCCATACCCCACACTCCTCTGCATGAAGGCTTACAGCAAGACTTCTGGGTGGCAGTCCCTGTCTCTTTGCCTCAAAGGACAGAAAGGTCTTAAAGTAGAGGGGTATGGATTCTAAGTTAATTTGTCACTGATATGCTACCTATTCTGGTTATCAGTCCCCATATGGCCACTTAGTAGATATGGTTTAAATACTCTCTCAAATAAAACACAAGAAAAGATCTAATTTCCATTAATTTGCTAAATTGCTGGCTAAGATACTGTGAAAAAAACACCCCCTATCTTCCCTCCCTCCTTGCCTAATTCTATGCTGGTAATTGATAATCCTGGCCACTGAGAGCACCATTCTTGGTGGTAATTGCTGTAAATGTCAAGAGATGGAAAGGCATTTCTTTTAAAAAAAAAAAAGAAAGAAAACGACGAAAGAAAGAAAACCCTTGTCATCCTGGACAGAGACTCAGCACATCAGCTGGAAAGGTGAGCTGGTATCAACAATGTCAGGGGACTAGAAATCAGAAGAGATTGCACTTGGATTTTACTTGTACCTGGAAGATTAGGAGAACTGGCCAATGGGTAGTTTCTGGATCCCTTTTGGTACTCTTTTCTGTCAATCTATTTCTGGAGCTTCTATTGAGGTCAACTGACTCACCTCCAAAATGATGCCCACCAGAGGCCCTGGTTTTCATTACACCAAAGTACAAAAACACTGAGAAATCTATGTGTGGCATGTGGAAATTTCATAAAAACTCAATCGATAACCAATAAAGAAGACATAAGCAAAATTACTTTGCCAGGCTCTCTTGCTGCCAGCCATCACCTATCCCTGACCAGATGGCAAGACCCTCTTCTGAGAGTAAGAGGACTTGGTCCCTGGGGCAGGTGTGGGCACAGAGGTAGAGGTAGTTAGCCTTCATTTTGAAAATAACGAACCAAAGCTACACACATGCCAGGGCCTCAGTACCACACAGCTTCACAGCTGAGCCCCAAGGCACCCCTAAACATGGCATCACATTCAGTGTCAAATTCAGTGAGAACGTGTTCGAGTCTTCGCCTGTTCTGGGCCTGCACGGGGGGCCCAGGTTCCCAGGGTGCACACAGCAGCTGTGCTTTCTTCACTATCAAATGAAGATAGTTCAGGAAGAACAGAACTCTTTCCCTAACTTATTTCTCCCCCTTTCTTAGACCAAAAAGCAGGTAAGAGTAGCTCTACCCCATCTGAACACAGAACATGCTGTGTCCTAGATATCAATTCTTCACTGCCTTCTAGCTCTTGAGATGGGACACAGGATTGTTGTGTTTTGTTTTTTTTTGGGGGGGGTCATAGGGTAACATTTAGGTAGAGTTTTATCTGACAGGTGATATAGAGAAATAGGCTAACCTCTCACCAATCCAATCTAAGGAACCCCCATAAGATGATCCCTCCTATAATACTCCATTATGTAAGGGGAAGGCTGGCATTAGACCATGCAGTTCTCCCAGTCTCTTACCTGTGGGCATGTTGGTAAAGGGCCCATAGCAACAGATTTCTAGGTCCCTGAAGATCTGCGAGAAGAGAGGGACAGAGGGATAGGGGGAGGGAAAACAGTTGTTACAAGAGTCTGAGTTTTATGAAAAAACAACATAAAGAGACTCTAAAAAATAAGAACTTCCTTTTTTCTTTTCTTTACCATCTGACAATTTCTACTGCTACTTCCCAGAGACAATCAGTCCAATGTCCAGAACACTGGTGGAATTTGGGAGATGTTTCTAAAGTGTGTATGCAGTTGATCTACTCTACAGTCATGCTTTGTCACTCAAGGGCTGAGCATCCCACCTCGCCACCCATCAGGCCCAGGCTCCTCGCTGATGGCCTTTTCCAGGTGACTCCACTTCTCATTAGAGATGAGAGGGGGAAAAAAGCCCCTTATTTTAATGGCAAGAAATTCAGCTATCAGCTGATGTTCTATGTTTATCCAAACTTGGTGCAACAGTACTACCTAACCAATGACCCTAACTGGCAGAGAGGTCCACATTCATTTTATTACGTACACGCTCCATTTCTGCTGGTCTCAGAGCATCTGTTCCTGCCTCTGCCCCGCTCTGAGAATGCCCACTGTTCCTACAGGAGCGATGAAGTGCAGCTTGGGTCGGCCTCTCACTGAGCTGTCCTGACTGCCTTGTTTCCAGGAGACACGGGTCATGCTGCACCTCCTAGGGGCCTCTTCCACTGACGGTGCTCAATAGCACCATCCAAAAGAAATTTCTCTGATGATGGAAATGTTCTATATTTGTATTAATAAGGTAGCTAGGAGTCACATGCAGCTACTGAGCACCTAAAACGTGGTTGAGATGAGTGAGAAACTAAACTTCATATTTTATTTTAGTTATTTACGAGTTAAACAGCCCGTGCGGCTGGTGGCTATCGTGCTGGACAAATTCTTACACACTGCACTGGCACTGGGTCTCAGGGAAGGACTGGGGTATCATTTAAAAGGAGAAATCTAAATTTGTGCCAGTTGGCTGGATTTATATCATTTGAGTAACCCTCATTTCCTTCACCCTTTTCTTTCTCCCCATTTCACTAGGGAGAATTCCACAAAAATTGCTTAGGCCTAAAACTCACCTTGCTTCAAATATAACACTGGGGTAGAGAAAAATCAGGAAGCTAAAAACACATGACTACCTTTTAGGAAATACCGCCCACCCCCGTTTTAACTACAGCCAGAGGACAGAGGAACGAGAAAGGACAGCAGAGCAGATCTGTGTCTGTTTTAAGCGACAGCCTCCATCTGTGCCACTTTCCCTGTTCGCATAAAAGGAATCCCTGACCTGCTAAAAGGACCTAGATGCTCACAAAGCTACAAGTTCTCCCTGGACAACCTGCTGGAGCCCAATGTGGCTGTAAAGAGTACAAAAGATTAAAATTTGTTTCCATCCAGGCTGATGGAAAAAAATTAAGGTGTATGTCTAGTTATGAGATAAGAAATTTGAACTTTCACCTCTGCAAATACATTTCTTTTCCACGGGAAAATACTACAGGGACATTTTGTATCTTCAGAATGTCATTACTTTGACCGGATCCTTTGCATCACTGCCACCCTAAGGGCACGAAAACCGCCCCAAAGATGGAAATTTCCTTTGAAGGAGGGGAAAATCTGGTGCTAATTCTGCCATGCAGACAGTGGAGTAGAAACAAATGGCTGGCTTGCAGAGCTCCCCTGGGTGAAAGCAGCAGTAGGGCCAGCAGCTTTTCTTGGCATCTGGAAGTCCCTTGAGAGGTTAAAAAGGTGAGGGTGGGCTGACCCCAAGGATTCAGAGTTCCAGGGCTTGATTTGTGATCATCTCCCAAAGTAGTTTTCCTTGGAAAATCACCTCTATTGGTTCTCCCTCAAGTTCTGTAAAGGGACAGAAGGTGCTCCTTGCAGGGATGTTCTGAAATGCCTGGTGGTGCACTCGAAACAGGAAGGAATGCAGACTAGGAACATACACACTCAGTCAGGGACCTGAGAAAGCTACCAGCTCCAGCCTGACAGGCAGGTGTGAAATCTTGCCTGGACTTGTCCCTGAGAGAAGGACACGGTTTTGGCCACATCATTTGCTACAGGATGACCCGGGTACATCACTTGAGTGTTTCTGGGCTTCTAGTCCTTCATTTTCCAAGATGTTGGACTAATCTATTTTTCTCCTCAGTGAAACCTTCTATAATTTTCCAAGAAACTGTAAGATTGTCATTAAGAGCTCAGACACTGCAGCTAGACTGCCCAGTTTCAACTTCTATTTGTGGGTTCACAATTAGCTGTGTGAGCCTGAGCAACTCTACCCCTCTGAGCCTCAATTTTCTCATTTATAAAATAGGCATTATTATCGTACATGTCTCACAGGTTTGCTGCAAAATTGTTAATCAGTTAAAATATGGTTGAGTATTTAGTACTGGCATGTAGTGAATGTTACATAAATGTTGTCTAGGGGTTATCAGTCACTTTCTCTTCCACGCATCCGCTGACAGCACTGTGGGCATTTCCTTTACAGCACTTGCCACACTGTGTTAGAGAAAGACACTGTGGTGAAGTGGACAGAGCAACGGCTTAGATTCCTATCTGTTTCAAATCCCAGCTCTGCCACTTAGCAGCTGAGATTTGAACCCCAGGCTGGACCAAATTACATTGCTTCTCTAAACTTTTCATAAAATGGATGTAATACTTATTTACCTTGTTGGCTAGAATAAAAAAAGAGCCTATATGGAAGCACCTGGCAATACATAATGCCCCTTAAAAGATGAACTAAGGGAGCTGGAATGCATGGGGGAGGAGGGCTTTACCTTTCTGTCCTGGGATTCTCTTGCTCGCTTTGGACCTTGGTGGTTCCTTCCATTGACAACATCTCCTCTGACTTCAAAGTCACGCTGAAAGAAACCAAACCCAAGCCAGAGGGATCAAAGAGAAGCCTCCTTCAATGGAAACAGAGTGGATGTGTCGTAGATAAGGAACTGAGTATTGCCAGGCAATGTTTTGACCCCTTCCCCTAAATCACACTTTTTGGTGGCCTGGAGGAAAGGACCAGCATCTCAGGTGCTAAAATTGATTCCCTGAAGCAAATCTTTGTGGGCAGAAATTAACAATTGGTTTTTTACCTTACTGTGACTTAATGTATTTTAGTTTTCAACATCTATCTCCTCTCAAAACATTCACTTAGCATTTAGATTAAACTGCTAATACTGTGCTGTTATAAAGATAACTGGAGAATTCCTGACCTCTTAAATCAATTGTGTATTACCATTTAAGGGCTTCTCAGATTTTCACTGAGAGATTTAGTTAATAAAACCAAAATGATAAAATATATTCAATACACTGAAGAAAAAGGTTTTTCATAATCACTATTTTGAATGATCAAGGACAAGAATAATGGGACTAGGGAAGTTAGAGCTTTTGGGAGAAATATGAGCTTTTGGGAGAAATATGGGGAAGAACACTTAGAAACAATCGTGGCTAAAACTCAGATTGTAGGGGAAGATCATATCTGTTGCCAAGAGTATTACAAAATAAAGTCATGATAGTATAACCACAGGTTAATATTATGGGAAAGACTACCTAATACTTCCTAGTCACTTAAGAGAAAAATCTGATGATAAATATGTCATCTATCTGAAAACGACTCTCAAATTTATAGGACAGATTGTACCCCTGGCCCTACTTAACCTCTCTACCTGGATGTCTAGTATAAATCCCCAAATTTGCAGATCTAAAATGGAGTTGTTTTTGAAAAATTGATTTTATTATTGATGTAATTGAAAACAGAGCTCTTGATTCTAAACCCCCTCCCACCACTAATCACTAACATCCATCCCATGGTTCACCCCCTCGACGTCTTCCTTTACCTCACTTCATCTTCCAAATTTAACCCACTAACAAGTCCTATCCCCAAATGTATCTCAAACCAACCTCCTCTTACCACCTCCATGTCTCCCATTACCCTACACAGGAAATTCAAATTCCTTACCATGATTCACACCAAATCCTACCTGATCTGGCCCTTGTCTCTAACCTTCTCCAGCTTCTTGTCTAACCTCTGCTCTCTACGTATTATCCACCAGTTACTACCTTCCAGCTACACTAGTTTATTTTTCTTTGGCAAACAAGCTCATTCCTTCTCGTGACCTTTATGCCTGCTGTTCCTCTGCCCACACTTTGTTACCTACATTTTTCAAGGCCAATTCTTTCTTGCGTTTTAGGTTACAGAGGCATTTCGGAAGGTATTCTTGGTCTCCTTAAGTAAAGCAGCCAATATCTGCCTCCAGTCAGTTACCAACCTGCTATTTATAGTATTTATCGATATCTTCAATGTTCCTTTCAAAAAAAAATATTTTATTTATTTTATTTTTAGACAGAGGGGAAAGGAGGGAGAGAAACATCAATGAGTGGTTGCCTCTCGCGTGCCCCCCACTGGGGACCCAGCCAGGCGTGTGGCCTGACTGGGAATCGAACTGGCAACCCCTCGGCTCACAGGCCAGTGCTCAATCCACTGAGCCACATCAGCCAGGGCCAATGTTCTTTCTTATTTCATATTTTCCCTCAACGGAACAAGAATCTGACCAGAGTATGGACCTGTCAGTCTTGTTTACTGCTGTATTCCTGGTGCCCAGCACATAATAGGCTCCCGATAGTATAAGCCACTGAATGAAAGTTAAAACCAACAAAAATGTCACTTAATTAATTATAAATATACTGATGAGTACATAATAGTTTAAAACTTCTTGCTAGTTTTATTTTCCCTGATCTATTGTCACCACCAGCTCTTAGATGGCTCTGTTCTAAAATTATTCCTCCTCCTACACTCATCTTAGTTACCTCTCACTGTTCTCAGTATCATAAAGAATAACATCTCTGTGAAGGAATCTGATTTCTAAACAAATAGATTGGCATATCAATATGATGGAATTTTCTTAACTTTTTGGGGGGCGAATTTTACTTTTATTTATTTTTAGAGAGAGGGCAAGGGAAGGAGAAAGAGAGGAAGAGAAACATCAATCGGCTGCCTCTTGCAGGTGCCCTGACCAGGGACTGAACCTGCAACCCAGGCATGTGCCCTGACTGGGAATCAAACTGGTGACTTTTCGCTTTGCGGGATGATGCCCAACCAACTGATCTACACCGGTCAGGGCTGCTCTGCATGAGTCTTGCTGATTCCCATCATCAAGGGAAATCTGTGGAAAGTTGGTCAAGGAAGGAAGCAGCTAAATTTTCAGTGTTTGTATGATTCAATGGCACCAAGTTTTTCTGATTAGTTTGTAACATCAAGTACCTACCTCATCTAGAATCTTTCTTTCTTTAATAGACTGGGTCACCCCTAAAGAGATCACAGAAAAGACAGGTCACAATGCAGAAGAACACGTTCTTTTCATGCAGGTGGACAGTGAAGCAATTTACATGAGAACTCGGGAGGAGTAACACTGAGCAGAGGTCCCCTCTCAATAAAGCCACAGCTCTTTAGTAAGACTTGTAGCACAGACTTCCTTCTGGAGACACAGCTGATGTTTAATCCAAACATTATAATAGTGCCTGCTGCACACGAATTTCTGCCTACTATTAAATAAATCCCTAGTTTGTCTGTTAACCCTAATGTTGCTAGGAGCAGCTTAGGTCTTTTTAGTTACAAAAAGAAATCCATTTTCCGAACACCACCAAGCTTATCTGAACAAAGAGATATGCGTTAAAGATAAAGCTAGTTTAGTGTTATCGTTAAAGACCTTTTGGTAATTCAGATTCAGCATCTGCAAAAAAACCCTTAGGTGTTGAATGTTAGGTGTAAAAATGCAATTCTGAGGTGTTAAAGGGAAGAGGGGAGAAATACACTGTACTTACAGAAATAGCTAACTACCCATTTTCCTCCTGCGATTCCCAGAAAATATTTCAGTGTCCGTTCACACACAAGCTCAGCATCTGCAGAATGAAAAATATCTGAAGGATTAGTAGAAGTTGAAAACAGAGTCAGGAAGTGCTGCTCTACCAAGCTAAAGAGCTCCAGCTCCATATACTATTTGAAATCAGTCTGGATCGATGATTCCAATACCCTGGTGATAGAATCAGAGGCTGGAAGCACCTCTCACTATAACAAGCATGTGCAGATCTTTGTAAGCTGGAAAAGACTGATAGGAAGTTAAAACCAGAGAAAATGTCTGCCCTATCTTCTTGATACCAAGACTAGCTAGAGACACCCATTACTGTATTCAAGGAATTATTCACATTGTAGTATTGATACATGTGGATGGGGAAGATCTATTTTACTGGATGGCAAAACCTGAAAGAAGAAAACAGTATTGTTGAAATCCTGTATCTGAAATGTCAATGTAAGTGACAAATTTTCACCCCCAGGCCTCTACCTGGGGAATTCTAATCTCCTAATTCCCCTGAGAAGGACAGGAAAATACAGAGTATTTTCATGGTTTTTCTCCTTTCTACCTAAGTATTTCAGAAAGTAGTAGCTGAAGAATCACTTGTTTATTTCCTAGCATTTCAAAATCCCTTTGAAGAATAAGCAAACTGAGGAAAGAAGAAATTGTATTTAACTAAATCCTAAACCCAGCAGCCCATCTGCCAGTAGTAGCAGCAGCCATTCTTCCACACAGAATTCTTCACAAATTATTAAAATATTTTTTCTTTCATCACAGTTTTATAGCCTTTGGTTTAACTGCTGCAAAAGTTGATTTTTGAAAAAGATTTTATTCATTTTTAGAGAGAGGGGAGGGAGAAAAACATCAATGTGAGAGAAACACTGAACAGTTGCTTCTCGTACACTCGCAACTGGGGCCCTGGCCCACAACCCAGGAATGTGCCCTGACTGGGAATCGAACCAGTGACCCTTTGGTTCACAGTCTGGCACTCAATGTACTGAGCCACACCAGCCAGGGCTGTTTTGAATTCCTTTCCTCATCCTCATCATCTACCTCTGGAAAAATACTCTCTAATGTGTCAGTGACCAGCTTAAAAAGGAGGTGTGGTGCTCCAAACAGAGCACGTATCTTTCAGGCAGTTGCTCCAGCACAGAATACGGTGGGCGGGGGCGGGGGGTGCGGGGTTGTGCAGGGCGGTGGTTGGTCAGGATTTTTCAGACATTAGGTTTGTATTAAAGGGGCCCAATTTCAAACAAGCTTTTTAGCAGCGCTGAAATGTTTACTCAGATTTAGCTCACAGTCAACTAAAAGCCTTTGAGGTCTCCGTTATCATGGGAATCATAATTAATATTTTAAAAGGGGAAGGTGTAGGAATGAATTTTTTTTTTCTTCCCTTTTTCACATGCTAGGCTATCTCAGAGCTGACATCGAGCTTGTTTCCTGAAAAACTCTTAACCACCCTCAAATTAGTTTTTGCATGGAGCTAGGACATGAAATCGACATGGAGGTAGGGTTTCTAACTACCCAAATTTTGAATAAAGACGCCGTTCTGTCCCATTCTCCTCTTTGCCCCGTCTGTTCCTCCAGGACTGGTGCTCTGCCTTACCAGAAAGCCCATCGCCCAGAGCAGTCCAGGCTGCGTGGACTAACAGGAGTGGTTCATCATTCTGGTTCACCACTCTCCAAATTTTTTTTTTTAGTTTCTTTATTTTTATCATCACCCGAGGACATGCTTATTGATTTTAGAAAGAGGGAAAGGGAGGGACAGAAACATCAATGTGAGAGAGAAACATCGACCAGCTGCCTCTTGTGTGCATTCCAACAGAGGACTGAACCTGCAACCTAGGTATGTGCCCCAACCAGGAATCAAACCCTCAATCTTTCAGTTTATGGGACAATGCTCGAATGAAGTGAGCCACACCGGCCAGGGCGACCACTCTCAGATCTTAACCCAAAACTACAGGGGGTCAGGAAATAGCAAAACTATTACTTTTCTTTCACAAAATAATAATTGACAGATTAATGGAAGACTTTCACCCATGCTATGCTTAACAAATACTCCCATTTCTTTATGCAGTTCTATGCAACAGACGCAACGCGTGCTATACAGGTTCTTGGTGTACCTGTTTTCATAATGACATGAGTAGTCTCTTCAGTAACTAGATTAGTTAAAGTGATGTGGTGTTTTCTGGCAAACTTGTGCACAAGCATCTGAAATCAAATCAAATATAACATTATTATAAATTACCTCTAGTGCATAGCTTAGAGCATTAGTTATCCTAACTTTGATTCTCCATTTTTTTTCCTCAGAAAAGGTACATTCTTTTTATTCGAACATGTCTGAAATATCAGAGTAAATAGCAATTTAATACAAATTATGTACAAATCAGAGGAAGAAATTCGAAAGTAGTTCATGCTAGCAGACATGGACTATAACCAAGGATTCAAACTAATATTAATATTCCCTTTCATAGCAGATATCATTGGATCCCCTTGCAGAGTGATACTCTATTGTAATTTAGATTTATCAGCCTACACTACATAAGCTGCGAGGTAACTAGCCTACACAAAAAGTTATTCTACAGATATATGGCTTAAAAACAAGATACAATCCTCTGATAGTTATAAAACATTCAAGTCAAGAGTGCAAATACTATCAATTCCTCTTAAGGAGAAGAACTGGAAGAGACTCATGTTATTCCCAAAAGAAATCTAGAGCCATCTCACTATTATCTATCAACCTAAATAAATAAATTAATTAATTAAATTAAATTTAAAAAATTTTTAAAAATCCAATAGGCAGATAAAGAAATTAACCAGATCCATTATGGACGCAGTTGACATAATTAATAGCTACTAATATGTTTGGTAAATAACAGTGTTTACCAAGGTTATCATTTATTAGCCACCGCCACCCATGCCAACATTTATGCGCCGCACAATATTGCAAAGGAGATCAGGCCATCTTTCTTTCATGCTGCCTCATTCCATACTGCCACAGGGCACTAAGAAGGCAGGCTAGAGAAGCTAATGATATCCTCCCCCCTTTTGCCACTGCCCTCTGCCAGGATCATTAGCAATTCTGAACTGATTAATTGCTGAAATCCCAGCCTTGAAACAGTGTTCAGTTAGAAGAGCAACGGCTGAAAAGATCATCTTAATATGGGCTTCAGAATTAATCATGTGTAATGCAGTCAGCAGCTTTCATAATAAATTTACCACACTTCAGCAAGTCTGAATAGAGCTGCAAAGTTTTTCCTCTTTGCTTGTTTAAAGACAATATGCACCCAAGCCACTTATAGTTTAATCTGCATCTCAGAGTTGCCCACAGTAAGAGAGATTAGATCGTTTTAGCCTTTTTCTGAAAAGTTGAACTCACAAAACAAGCAATGAATAAATGGGAATTCTAGATACGTAGGCAAATGATCAAGAGCAACATAGACACAGATATAAATTTCCAGAGCAAATACCTGGTCTGGGCACCTGGTTTTGAAATTAGAATTCTAGAATTACTGATGAGAATTTATTCATTGTACCTTCTAGGGCAGACATAGCTTTCTTTGCCTTTTTAGTATGGGATACATCTGGCCACAGAGAATGTGATGCTGAGCTGCTACCCACAGAGAACTTAAGATGAGAATGGGAAGTAGGGTCTACACCCTGTCCAAGTAGAAACAATATTTCATTGGTCTTAATATTTTAATGGTTATTTTTCCACAGTGTGAAACAAATTCCTGTTTCCTCCATGAGGGGACCAAGGAGATGTCAAAATCCTAATAGGAAAGAGGGGGTGTTGCAGGGTGGAAATGATTGGGCGGGCTATTAAAAAGCTGTGTCACAAGCCAGGATAAAGGCAAATAAACACTGGAGAAATGTCACTATCTGGCAGTGTGCTTAGAACCAGTTTGAATTTAGTTAATTATGCCTATGAGTTCTCTCAGATGTGAACCAAGGTGGGGAAAACATGCCTTCTGAGGAGTAGAGCTACACCTACTTCCTTTTTAAAATAAAATAAAAATAAAAATTAGAATTAAAATGCTCTAGATCTTACCCAAAACTAAATCTCTCTGCTAATATTTAGTAATTGTTTCCTTAAGCAAATATATACAAAATAATCCATGCTATAGTTTTATCTAGGTCCAAAATTTCCAAAATTAGTAATGGAAATTAAATTACATAGAATTTAGACTAGAATTACATAGAATTACATAGAATTTCTATTTCCTAGATTTATTCCTGTAAGTTATTTATTGCTAGGAGCTATTTAAAACTAATACTTGCAGTACATTAATGAAGTCTCAGTCATTAGGGAAATGCATATGGATGTACTTACAAATTCTTTTGGGGTCAAGCCTGATACCACCATAGATATTCTTTTGTTGACTGTTTTTGTTGAAGACATCACTTCTGGCTTCTGCCTGCTCACACTTTCTTCCCTCACATTATTCCCAGCACTATTAGTAGTTTGAGCGGCATCTGGACTCTCGGCAGATTCTTCAACTTGAAATTGGGGTAATTTCAATGGAGAGGCTGAAGTTGGCATACTGCAAACAGGAGCTGGCTCTGGGGCTCTGTCTTCATAGGGATCAGACTCTGGGTCATCAAAGAGTCTGATTCCAGATTCTAGAGAAGGGGTTCCCTCTGAAAGGAATGGGGGAAGAAGTTTAATTTACATGACAATAAATCTTGAATTACAAAGTCTAGTCTCTGCTAAGAATTAAAAATACAGATTAAGCCCTGACTGCTGGTGGGGTTCTGCAGATTGGGCCTCATACCACAAACTGAAAGGGCACTGGTTCCCATCAGGGTATGCACTGAGGGCCAGGTCCCCGACTGGGGGTGTACAAGAGGCAACCTATCAACGTTTCTCTCGCACACGGAAGTTTCTCTCCCTCTCTTCCCCTCTCTCTAAAAACAAACAAATAAAATCTTTTTTAAAAAGATAGATCAAGTTAGGTTAAAAGGAAAATGGTTAAAAGAAAGATGGGTGGTGGAGGTGCAAAGTGGCTTAACTTTTCTAAAGGACTATTTGGCATTATATTCCAAAAGTCTGTGTTTACACTTCCAGTCAATAATTCAAGTTTTAGAAATGTATCCTAAGGAAATAAAAGATGCATGCACAAGTTTAGTCATCGAAATGTTCCCGGCAATATTGCTTATAATGGTAAAGTTTTAGAAACAACCTAAATGTCCAATAATAGATTGGCACATCTATTCCAATGGAGTACTCTTCATCCATTATGTTTAATTACGATAAAATAGAGAAACACACAAACCTATGTTCATTGCAGCACTGTTTAAAACAGCCAAGAGCAGAAGCACTCCAAGTGTCTATCAGTGGATGAACGGATAAATAAAATGTGGTATATACATACAATGGCTTTTAAAAAGGTAAATGAATAGCTTTATAAAAGGAAGAAAATCCTGCCACATGCTACAAACATGGATGAACCTTGAGGACATTATGGTAAGTGAAAGAAGTCAGTCACAAAAAGACAAATACTGTACTATCCACTTATATGAGGTATTTAAATATATATATGTGTGCGTGTGTGTGTGTATATATATATATATATATATCCCTTGTATATAATCCTTGTAATCCTATATATGTATATAATCCTTGCCTGATTTTGATTTTTGACATTTATTGATTTTATAGAGAGAGGAGGGGAAAAGGAGGGGAGGAGGGAGGGATGGAGGCGAGGGGGAGAGAGAGATAGAGATAGAGAGAGAGAGAGAGATAGAAACACTGATATGAGACAGAAATATCCCAGGACTGAACCTGCAACCTAGGTATGTGCCCTGACTGGGGATCGAACCTGCAACCTTTCAGTACATAGGATGCGCCAACCACACCAGCCAGGGCCACTTACGCGAGATTTTTAAAGTAGCCAAACTCTTAGAAACAAGTAGAATGGTGGTTGCCAGGGGATTGGGTAGGGGGAAATGAAGAGTTGCTGTTTAATGGGTACAGTTTCAGTTTTGCAAGATGAACAAATTCTAGAGAACAGTTGCATGACAATGAGAATATACTTAACATTCCTAAACACTTAAAAATGGTTAAGATGATAAATTTTATGTTATATATTTTTTATTGCACTTAAAAATTTTAAAAAAGATGCCATTGATTTTAAGATGCTATCCTACTTTAGAGTCCTAATATGAAAAAAATTTGCATCTTAGAATCCATGACATGCAATATTATAAGTTATGCTTTCTATAATTTTTGTCATTTATTTTATCTAGTTTAAACATTTCCTTTTAAAAATTACCTATAGTATCCAAGTGTTTGGCAATGCACATATATAGTACTTTAGCAAGGAAGGGGAAAAAAGTCAAAAATGATAAATATTCAATTTTTGTTTTGTCATCCATGATGATATCAGTTACCTTTTTCACTTAATAAATCATCAGGTATCATTACCCAATTAAAAATAGAAGACCATCCCAGAAACATTTCAGAAAATTTCACTCCATCAGAAAGTAAGCACGGCTAAGTAGAATGTATGAGATCCTTAAAATGACCCTAATTAAAACAGACAAATACTGCATTTAGATGACAAAGAGCACCTTTTATGATAATGTGTTTTTGAGGATTCATTTAAAATTTTCTTTAGTAATTTAAACTTTGATTCACAAGCCATAAAACACACCATTCATTTAAAGTGATTTATAAGGCATAAAATATATAGTCATTTATATTCATTTATACAGAAAATAGGAACGTACTTTGGAGATTTGGCTCATTTTTCAATCAAGGCAGGACTAAAACTTTATTCTAGGGCTCTAGAACTCTTATCTAACAGTTGAAATAAAATATTTAGAGTACACCAAGACTCTCTCATCTTCAAAAAGAGTTAAACCAACACAGACAAATTAACAAATGCAATAATTTTCAAATAAACTTGGATTAATATTGAAGCTATTTTTTAAAAACAGGTTTAAGTATACCAGTTTCCTTCCTGATACACCAGTAGATCTGAAAGATGATTAACCAGAATATCTTTAGGTACGGTGCAGAGTAAAATAAAAGTGTCTTCTCCAACAGAGCAGCGGGGATATTACCTAGATCTTGTCTTGACAAATGAGACCACTCTGTTACATCTGGGGCCTCCGACTTGGCCAGTTGTTGCCCCTCTGTATCAGTACTCTTAATGAGCTCCTTTTGAGACGGGCAGTGTCTGTTCTGAAGGCGCTGTGAGTAGCTGTGCATATACCACTTATCGTCTAGCAACTGGGGTTTAGAAGGGGAAGACCTAGAAAGAATGAAAGAAGAAAACCATCAGCACAGTTTTCTGTGAAAAGACATACACTTTCTAGGCAGCCAAGGCATAAGAGAAGCAGCTCGTTGTCAGAGTGATACCCAAGTGATGGCCCAAAGTCTGGATTCATGATTCCCAGCATGTCAGGGGTGACAAAGAACATCTCCCCTTACGATGTGGCCTGAGGCAGTAAGTATACCTCCTAGTTGTTTAAAAGCATGTCAGCAAATTTCAGCAAATTACCTACTACCACTCATTCAAATTCGTGAGTCCCCATGGATGTGTTAGAATCAGATCTCTCACGAAAGTAGAAAGTTGATTAATTTTGACATTGTTACACTCTTTCTACCCAATTTCAGCAAAACTCATAGAATCATCCCTATCTCCTGCCTCTTCAACGTCAGGTCATTCTAAAAACAAAAGCCAGTTATAAAATATTGCTAAAAGAGTATATGCACACAGTAAGTAAGTCCTTTACTCTTTCAGATTTTAGGATTTTGCTAAGTAAGATACATAACAGATTATTTTTTTTAAATATTTTTTAAATTTATTTTAGAGAGAGGGGAAGGGAGAGAAAAAGAGTGGGACAGAAACAACCATGTGCGAGAAGAACATCAATAGGTTACCCCTCGTATGTGCTCCAACTGGGGGCCTGGCCCACAACTCAGGCATGTGCCTTGACTGGGAATCAAACTGGTGACCCTTCGGTTTGTGGGAGGATGCCCAACCCAATGAGCCACACTGGTCAGGGTGATACTTAACCAATTTAAAGAACTCAGAGATCAGCTACTTAATTCAATCAATTATTGGGTGTTGACTGTGAGTAGGTTCTGTGCATTAATGATGAGCAAGACCGAAGCTGAGGCTTTCAAACAGTCTACTAGGAGAAAGTGCAATTGAATGCGTAAGTTTTTAACAGGACTCTCTCAGCGGAAGGGGGAGGAAGAGCAGAAATATTTGGTCTAAATACTAAATAGATGGTTAACTAGTTAAAGCTTGGCAATGAAGTCATTACCGCTAAATATGGGTTCAATGACCTGTAGTCATGAACAATGGTGTGGGGATGGCCTGAGGGGGTGGGGGGTTCTGGGTGGAAAGGGGTAAAGGGGAAAATATTGGGTTAACTGTAATAGCATAATCGATAGAATATAATTTAAAAAATACATTTTAAACAATAAACAAACATGGGTTTAGTGCCTATGTGCCTACGGAGGCCAGACCTTTTAATTCTGTCACAGCCATAGGGCCAATACTCCAGCCTCAAAAATGTATTCTCGATCCAATCCAAGAGGTTTGGAAAAGATGGTGTGAGTAGATTTTTGACAACTTTGTCATGATTACCAGAAAGATAGATATACATACATTCAGTAGGAACTCAAATATGAATTCGTTTTCTTTCCTAGAGCAGTGAGATTTGACTCTAATGGCTCTGAGGCTCTTTCCTGAACTATCAAATAGGAATAATAGTCCAGAACTTGTCCTTTTACCTTCACGGTGTTGTTGTAAAGATCAAATGATAAAGTATGTGGAGTACTTTTTAAGATTTTCTTTATTTATTTTTAGAGAGTGGGGAAAGGGAGGGATAATGAGAGGGAGAGAAAAATCAATGTGTGGTTGCCTCTCACATGCCCCCAACTGGGGACCTGGACCTCAACCCGGGCATGTGCCCTGACTAGGAACTGAACCAGTGACCCTTTGGTTTGCAGGCCAGCACTCAATCCACTGAGCCACACCAGCCAGGGCTGTATTTTTTAAAACATAAAGTACTATACAGTCTAATCTCAACAGTGATTTGAATAGACATACTGAAAGATTTGGTGAATAGTTCCTGGAATAAATCAATAGATAAAGGCAAAAACCTTTCCTTTAATTAGGGCAAGGGGTGCCTTGGAGAAATCTACCATTAGCCTCCAGGCTTGTTTAGGTTTTAGTTCTGTGCTTTGTTCTGACCTTCAGAAGGAACAGATGTATCATGCATTTCTCATGTTGTAGTTCATGCCTTGTGTAGATCCAAAAAGCCTATATACAATTATACAAAAGAAGTATCCTAGCCCTGGCTGGTATTGCTCAGTGGATTGAGCACTGGCCTGCAAACCAAAGGGTCGCCAGTTCAATTCCTGGTCAGGGCACGTGCCTGGGTTGCAGGCCAGGTCCCCAGTTGGGGGCATGCAAGAGGCAACCAGTTGATGTGTCTTTCACATCAACGTTTCTCTCCTTCCCTTTCCATCTCTCTAAAAACAAATTGTAAAAAATCTTAAAACAAACAAAAAAAAAGAATTATCCTAGAGCAACAAGAGGTTAGAAATGTCTGGGTACAAAGAACTAGAGACCGTATGGTGAAAAATATTGAAAAATAAGGGTTCAGTATAAGTAAAGATGTTACTTAGATACCATATTTTGACATTTACTACTTCTTACCTTTCCACTCCTGTTTCTTTATTGTTATTGGTAGAACCATCCAGACTCTCTTGAAACTTGTCTGCAGAAAGGTTGTCTGGATTCTTACTTATAGGATATTCACTACTTTTCCCTGACATTAATGCTGTTTGAAAAGGAATGGGAATATAAAGAAATTTACTGCTTTGTCCTGATGGTGATAATTCAGGTGAGTATATCAATTTTTTCAAAAAAAGCAACCTGTGACAATACAATTGATTTTTAAGCAAGTGTATCAGACAGAATTTTATAAACACAAGTGATCCAGCACTGAATGGAACTAACTAACTAACTAAATAAATGGAACACTTTAAGGTTGGGTAAATCATGAAAACCAACTGAGACAAGGCTGAAAAAACCCACAGATTTACATTTTTTTTGGCCCTAAATGATAAAAAAACAAGAATAGGGAATAATTTCTTTTTTTAATCTCTACAGGAAACTAAATTATACTCAAATTCCCTTAGATAACAGGGAAGAGAAAGTGCTGGAAAGCAAAGAATATTCCCTTTTCCATCCCTACTGCCTCCGCATCAAAGATTATAAAAAGGGGAATGAGCTTTTACATGTGTGGGAAAATGAAAGGGAAGGTGTCACATGAGAAAGAAAAAACAGGTGAAATTTTGCTTCAGATTTTCAATTAGTAAGAAAAAAAGAACAAACCAAAAAACCCCATACACATAAAAAACCAAGGCGCTGACTTTTAAAGGAACCCTTACTACATGGAACTAATGCTGAAATGGCACAAGAAAGGAAAAAACACAAAACAGACCCAAGGCAAAGTTCTGAAACATTTAGTATATCCTTTTTATTTATTAATTCCTCCAAATGTATTACTGTGCTTTCTAGGAAGTAGCTTAAAGGCAGAAATATTTAAAAAGCAAAAACAAATACTTAAAAATTGCAAATGTCTTCTATCCATTAAAAAGTCACCGATGACTGTAATTTATTTCAAGCTTTTATCAGAAGACCTAAAATCCATAAATTGAAGCAGAAAAATGTAAACAAAGGGCTGTATTAATTAAACTGTTTTTTAAGACACTGGGTGACCTGCGGTGAAATAATTATTGATTTCCTGTGTTAATTCTCAAATGCATTATTTATAGTTTTCTTTGTGCTCATCTTTTCTGGACCTGTGAGTTTCTAGGAACACAAGAATTCTGCCTCGGAGCCACCAGCGGCCGAAAGTAAGCAGAGTCTAACTATGCAGGTTGTTCTTTCAACTGAGCAGGTGAAGCTTTTTAGTAAGCGTGTCATTTTCCCCCAAATACAGGGTGATACTGGGTAAAGGATAACATACAGTCTCTAAAGAATCATGCCAAACAGAATTAGCCATAAATAACCAGAAAGGGTTATTAAAAGAAGTAAAAGGGTAGGGAGGCAGCCTCAGGCACACAGACAGTAAAAAGTCATCCCATCACATTTATACATTTAGCATATGAGGTTCCTCTTTTCACTACAATGGGATCGAGCTATGAAGAAAATAAGTTAAGCCGAATTAGAATTCAATTACTCAAAAGTACCTAAAAACATGGGGAAAAAATTTTTCTCTTCTTCTTTTCCCTTAATCCTTATTTCATAAATGCAGGGATCCAGAGCCCAAGTACTGAGGCATACCATAGTCCTCCTTAAATCATTTCCTTTGTCTGGGGATCTTAACATGTTATATATTATATTTTTCATGGGTAGGGAATATGGGCCAGACAAAACACTAAATAAATTTACTGACTGCCCGTTATGTGCTAAGCATTGTGCAAAAGTATTGGGAGAATCAAAGGAAAAGACAATGGGGAAGAAGAAAAACGACATGAAGAAAATGATAAACTGTAAAATATAGAACCCATAATGAAATTCAGCTCTAAAAGCACATACCCCATCCACCCAGTTGATTCAGAACTTCCAAGGGAGGAGCCTAGGAATTTTTAATAAGTGCTTCCAGGACTAAATGTGCTACGGGATAAAAAAAAAGCTCAGATGTGTCTGAAAATGACCTCTATTGTAACAGACTATGATCTTACAAATGCTAATGTCTGCTTTATGAATGACAGGTAATCCAGGAAGAAAAAAATAACAAAGTACCTGATATAAAGTAACTTTACCTGCAGAGGGAGGTACACACAATTTATAATGCGTAAGTAAACACATTTGCACAAGAATATTTTTCATTGTTTTACAGAAAAGAGGAAGTGGGGAAAGAGAGAGAGAGAAACACTGATTTGCTAATCTACTTATTTATGCACTCATTAGTTGATTCTTGTGTGTGCCCTGACCAGGGATCAAACACGCAACCTTGGTGGATTGGGACGATGCTCGAACTAACTGAGCTACCCAGCCAGTGCTGCACAAAAATATTATGAAGGCCTGAGAATGACCCTTAGATAAACAGTAGGGCAGATCTATGCTGACGGCAGGACATTTGATGCAATGACCCTAGAACAATGAATAAGTTTACTACAAAGGATAACGTAAAATCTAACAAAAATGTCTTATATATAGATTCAGAAATTTTCAAAAAGGTTCAAATCCATAATAAAAATGTATGAAAATATAGCATCTATGCTCTGGCTCAGTGTGGCTCAGTGGATTGAGCGTTAGCCCGTGAACCAAAGGATTGCTGGTTTGATTCCCAGTCAGGGCACATGCCTGGGTTGCTGGCCAGGTCCCCAGTGGGGGCACTCAAGAGGCAACCACACATTGATGTCTCTCTCCCTCTCTTTTTCCCTTTCTTCCCCTCTATCTAAAAATAAATAAATAAATAAATAAATAAATACATAAATAAAATTTTTTAAAAAAGCATCTATAAAATAAAATAGCCACAAAGAAACATTTTGTCTACAGATCTTCAGGAAAATAATAAAACACCCTGCTTCCAAAGATGAGATAGATTTACACACATGATCAAAGCCAGACAATAACATGTTATAAGCTGTGCATAAAAATTTAAAGTATAGTCTGTTTTTAGACTGAAGATGGTAAAAGCACCTCAAAGAAGAGAATTGCACTGGGGCCTAGACTTTGGGTTTCATTGACTGGGGGATGAACTAATGAAAATACAGTTACAAAGCAAGCATTTAAGGAAATACATTTGAGCCACTGCCATAGCAACAGTTTATAACTTCTCGTGCATAAGCTGTTTTTCCTGAGCATAAAAATACTGTTAAGACACACTCCCTGACCAAAGCCACAATTCTGAGTAATTAAGATTTGAGTTCCTAGAAAGACTCAAAGGAAGGCCTTATTGCTCCAAGTAGGGCTTGGGAAGGAGGCAATGATGTGAGCACTAAGTTAGCTGGGTAGGCGTCACCTGACAGTAATGAAGAACACTTAGGTAAGTCTTGCCATACCTGCCTATTCGTAAGCACCAGCTCCCCCTCTGAAACCCATGCCTGTGCCTAACCTCTCATCTACTTGGCTACATATATGACCTATTTAAAAACCTGCACAGTGTGCTGCCTTTCATAACGCTCTTTCCATAATGATACTCACTGGCTTCAGAACTCGTCAAACCTGGTACTCATCGCATTTTGACGAGAAATGTTTCAGCACTTGGCGTTTGCTTGCTACTCGTCTCTCTTGCTAGAACTTGTATGAATCACGACACCACCCCGTAAGAGAAAATGCTTCATCAATCGTCACTTGCTCACCACTTGTCAGAATGAATTAATGATGAGTACTGAGGTACCACTGTGAATACTCAAAATTTCATTTTCTTGTCCTTCATTTACGCCATCCCTCAGCTCAGTTCTCACTTCTTACAGGAAGTCAGCTCTGATCAAGTCCACCTGTCTGCTTCCTCTAACTGCCTCCTTAGAGATCCATCTGGCCTTGTTGATAACTATAATGTTGGGATAAAGCACCTGACTCTGCACATAACTGGGTTTCCTGTGATCAAGATGCAGTTCCTGAAGTAAAGGGCATCTCTTCCTATAAACCAGAAAGCACATGGAATAGGGCTTTGTGACCTGACCCCTGTGCTATAAGGAATATGAGGCTTTAAAAAAAAAAAAAGCTTTCTAAACTGATGAGGTTGCCCATTTCCAGTCTCTGCCATTACCCTCGACTCCCTATGGGCTCCGCGTAGCCTCTCCTCATTGTGGGTACTCAGTCAGACAATGACACTTAATGACTATCTTGGTCTCTCTGAATGGTTAAATTAATTGTAAGCAAGTACTAGAACCAAGGCTCTAAAATTACCCATGGGGTGACTCAAAAAATATATGCTGAGTAAAGATCATAAAATGTTCAAGCTAGGTCCACATTTTTCTGGAGATAAAGACTTAAGGAGGGGAAGAATTTTGCTTAAGAGGAATTTGGTCAATATTTCAAACCTTTTTCTGATGTGTTTTGTTTCAGATTCAGCAGATCCTCAAAGGCACATGAGTCAGCTATGAGGAAAGGGGGCCTGTTGGGAGGCTGGTTCTCCTGCTGCTCCAACACAGCTTCCAGGTGGTCCATTTCCTGCTTGATCTTTATCAGGTTATCTTGCATGGTATCTCTCTGCTGTAAACACAAAAAAAGGACACTGAGAAAGTTGCACTCTTTTAGAAACTTGCCAGAACGCAAGAATATGTCATACCAATTAATTTTAGCATGGGAATTAAAGTCACCTAGTATGGAATTATAAGTTCTGGCTGAACAACTTTTAATCCAACCATATTCATATAATTAATGCCCATGAAATTATTTCAGAATGATATTAAAGGAGAAAAAAAAATCCCTCAAACTCTCCCAAATAGACTTGCTTTACTGTGATGTCCTTTTCAAGCTGATTATAGCACTTTCTTTTAAAAGCTCAGGAGCAAAAAAATAATTAAGGTGCTTAAACACTTTTGATATTTAAAATTAGCATGACTCTGTTAAGATTTTACACAGGCTATGTTTCAGAGATTTAGTATCGTGGGACTCATAAGAGATTTGGGTTAGTCCACATAAAAGTGTCTGATTTCTGGCTTGTGAGGACACTTCTTTTTCTGGGATTCTTTGAACATTGAGTTTCTAACAGAAAGAACAAAGAGCTAATTCATTAATTTATCTATTTGTTCATTCAACAACTATTTGTTGACTATCTACTATATATATGTAAGACACTGTCCTAGTGCTGGGGATATAGTACGCATGGTACTGCCAGTCTAGATGGTGACAGTGTACCTAGAGAACCTCAGAGAAGGTCCTATTAGAGGGAAGGACCACAAACAGCCCTAGGGAACCCTGTAAGGACGGTCACTGTTTTTAACTCAAGATAAGGGGTTCTTCTTCATATATGGGGTTTATGATGTTTATCTGTCCATTTCAGGAAGATATCTTCCAAGTATAAGGTTTTGGATAAGCAAAGTATCTGATAATTAAGGAGACTCACAAAATAAACCTTTCTTCCTTACTTTTAGAAAGAACATTAATGGTTGCCAGCAAACCCTGGGGAAACAGATTGTTTTCACCCTCCTGTTTCTTCTTCTGATCCTTGAAAATGACTTTGCCCTGCACTAAAAACTGGTCATCTACTCTCTCCTGCTACACTGAGTTCATAGTTTGCAGGAGGTTTTTATGACCAGAAAATGTATTCCCAGCTCCACAAAGGCTTCCAGTGCTGCCTTGAGACCAGTTTGCTGCGGAAGTCTGCAACAGCGCCATTGCCACCGTGTGGTGCCTGTGAGCAGTTCCACTGCTAATCAAAAAGCGCCTGCCTAAGTAAATTTGCAATGAAACCCGGGATACCCGTAAGCTTTAGAAGCTGTATTAGACGCTGTTTTCATGACCATCACATCTAACCTCTATATGGCCATTAAATAGGTTAGAAAATGAGAAAAAATAGCAATGGGAGAAATTAGTTAACTTTCCTTTGGGCTTTACCAAAGGAATTACTCTATAGCTTGGACAATTCCCCTGTAGGCAACTGGAGATACATTTCGGGGACCAAAACCAAATTGGTTACCAAGTTTTCCTGATTCTAATTCTTTTTTTTTTTTTAAAGAATTATTTTATTTTCAGACAGTGGGGAAGAGAGGGCGAGAGGGAAACACCAATGTGTGGTTGCCTCTCTCGCGCCCCCTACTGGGGACCTGGCCCGCAGCCCAGGCACGTGCCCTGACTGGGAATCAAGCTGGTGACCCTTTGGTTTGCAGGCCGAAGCTCAATCCACTGAGCCACACCAGCCAGGGCTGATTCTAATTCTGAAGTGTTTTTCAAATTAGCCCTACTCTTCCATTTCCCACTATGCTAATCTGATTTCTCTTTTTAATACAGCTACTCTACTGTGGAAATTCCTCGAAAGTATGTCTATCATGCCTTTCTTCCACAGGGCCTTAGTGGTAGACCAATGCTCGGATAAGTCAGCGCTTTCTGAAAACTGCATAATTATTACTCATTATAGCCTACAGATAAAGTCCAAATTGCTAAGCATAGCATTCAAAAGGCCCTCCATACCCTACCCTCTCATCTTTTATTTCTCCCCTAAATCACCCATATGCCTGTTTCCTAGTCACACAGGACAATTTTGTGCTTCCTGGGCATTTCATATCTTTGTGCCTTTGCCTGGATTGCCGTCTCCCTTCTCTTTCCACCTGGAAGAATTCTACTCATCTTTCAAGGCCCAGTCTGATTATCCCCTTCAGAGGTTCCCACCAACGATGCATCAACAGCTGACCCCTCACTACTTCACTCACAACGCTACGGCGTCAGGACACCAAAGTGGGATGCGCGGCCCTCCTCTAATACAGCAGTGCCGTCACGTGTTTTTGCTAGAGGGCAAATGGGTTTTGATAGTTTAGCAGCTATCAGGGATGTCCAGCCTTTTGGTGTCTCTGAGCCACACATTAAATACACAAACACTAATGAAAGCTGATGAGCAAAAAACAAAAGGTTTTAAGTAAATTTACGATTTTGTGTTGGGCTGCATTCATAGCCATCCTGGGCCACATGTGGCCCACAGGTTGGACACCTAGCTTATTCATTAAACTCAGTATTTAGTGTCAGTGAGCTCAGCAGTATGTATGTGAGTATGTATGAAATAAAAGGTTGTGTGAGTTCTGTCTAAATAGGTAATTATAATCTGATTTGAGGAGACAACATACCACACACAGTTGTTATACCACTGATTCCAAGGGATGATATAAGCAAATGTAAGGTTGCGGGATACATGCTACTGAAGGCGGAAGACCCACGCAACCATACCCATGCATGCTTTTTACCTGAGTGGTTAAAATATCGCTCTGAGAGGACAACCCTGAGCAGTCTTCAGAGAGGCCTGTTTCACTTTCATACTCAGAGGCTGCTTCATCTGAAAGATAAAATAGAGATTCAGATGTAAAAACAGCCAATACTGCAACTTACTGTAGCTATTTCTTCCCACTGGTGGGACAAATATCATTTTCATATTACAAAAAATGATTACACTCCTTGTTTTGGGACACCAGGATTTCCTCTAGAAATCATAACAATGAAAATCAAAAGCAAGACCACCAACAACTAGGGCATTTTTAGAGATGTTCCGAGTAGGTGAAGGACTTTTAAGGAAAAGCACCTTAGAAGGAGCATGCTTAAAGTCAAAGCAGTTACTTTAATTGTGCTTGGAAAAATCATAAAATGTGCTCCCTCAAAGGATAAACATTTAGCTCATTTCTATAAAACAGACAGTTCCAATACCTAAGTTTGACTCCACACTCTGATCTTGATTATCCTCTTCCAGGTCAGTTTCCCTTTCATCAGCGTCTGAAACCAATTCCTTGTCACTCAGAACTTCCTGGTTTTCAGACTGATGGCTCACTTTAGAATGAGAATCGAACATCAAGAAAGAATCCTGGCTGTTTGTATGAGTGGTGAAATCTTCTACACCGCACTGTGAGGAAAATAAGCTGACAGAACATCTGGCATCTTCGCTAAGGGGATGTTCTTGGGATGCCTTTGCTGACGCGACCTGGTTACTGCAATTATTTAAGCTACTCTTTAAAGATGCTTGGTTCTCTTCTGTTTTCTTAGACAGACTCTCTGTGGCAACAGCATTATGTCTGGTAGATGGAGAAGGCATATTGGCTACTTTACCAAATAGTAAGTGTTGGAAGCAGGGCAGCTCTTCATCCTCACTAGACATGTCCTCTTCTGAGGACTCTAATTTCCTGACCCTTCTTTGGTGACCCTGAGCCAAACGTGTACGGACTAAGGGACTAGGGCTCCTTCTAAATTCTTTCTGGACACTTTTGCTAAAAATAGCAGACCTTTCTTTAATAACAGCAAAGCTGTTATTCTCCTTTATTTTGTCATCATTTAACAGGTCATCTGGTGTCTCAGAGCAGACCTGAGAAGCAGGACTACTTCCCGTAGGTTGTTCTAGGTTATCTGAAGTTTGACATGGAGAGAAATCTGCATTAACAGCCCCAACTACTCCTCCATCTTCTCCTTGCCTTTTTATTTCAGGATGTTTGTAATTACTTACAGGAAGGCTTGGCTTATAGACTTCGGGTTGCATGAGACCTAATCTGAGACTATCACTCAGTTTGGATCCTCTGTTTCTGCCTGGTTTTGCTTGAGTATTTTCACCACTGGAGCCTACTTCATTAGTACTGCCTGAGCTGCCTTCTTTAAAAGTACTTTCTCTAATGTTGTTCTGGCTGATTGTGCTCACTGTACTTTGAATGATGTTCTCACTTCCCATTGCTCTTTCAGGGGACACTGGAAGTTCCTCAAACTTTTCCTCTGACAGGCTTTTCTTACTTACAGATTTAACAGATGACCTGATGGGAGAAATGGATGGTATATGATACAGGTTTTGTAAAGGTCCGTGTTTATTTTCAATAGTGAGTTCAGATTCAGTGCCTCTGGACTGAGATGACTGACAAAGCCTAGAGATTTCTTTCATGCTATATTTGGTATACTCTCCTGGCTTTTTGTCTTTCTCACAAACCACAGGAAATCTTGCAGTTGTGCGAACTGCCTGTACATGCTTGATTTTAGATTCTTTCTCTCCCTGATTTTCTTCTTTTTGTCCACATTCAAGAGTAACTTTTGGACCTTGTTTCCTTGTGGATCTGGAATGGGCATAGATGGTTGAATATTCCTTTTCTGGGTTTCCTGAATTTGAGAACAGAGCAAATGACTGACGCTTTGAAACCTTAAATGTATTCTGTAAATATTGTGTATCGAGTTCACTCTCTTCCGTTTCTATGCTTGTCTCCTGAACTTCACATCTCAGTAGATCCTTAAAGCTCTCTGTGTCATTAGAATAATCATGGGTAAGTTTCTTTGGGTTTTCAATTGCTGCACACCCACCCACACACTGGTTTGGTGCTGTTTTTGCCTCGCCTGAGGTGTCAGGTGCCAGTAGTGAGATGCTGTCCTGAGTGTCAAAATCAGTTTCAGGTACCAACAAAATATTGGGACTCTCCATAAATCTATCAGTTTGCAAACTTCTTCCTCCACTGAATATCAGATCTTTGAGGTCTTTGGTGCTATTAGCCACTTGAACTGTTCCCAGGTTCTCTTCTATTTCTTCTCTTTGAAGGTTAGAATTGACAAACTCTTTAAGTTTATTAGAATTTGAATCATTAGTAAAAATACCAGGTATGTTTGTTAAATTTAGTGCATCACTGGCAAGTCTCTTATTTATTTGTTCATCTGACTTGATACTCTCCTTGGCTTTAGTTGCAGGTTCTTTACCTTCCATGAGTTGGAGCTTTTTGCTGTGTCTGACTGGCATTTGGTCCGAATATTTTTTCCTCACCTCTTCACTGCTAGAACAACTATCAATTTGTAGTTCAGTATGAGTAGGTGGGCTTGGATTTTTACTGACTACAAGTTCAAGTGCATAAATATGCTTGGTAGCGGTCTTCTTCCTCAGCTTAGTCTTCTTGGGTGCTACTGAACTATGGACATTTAATTCTAGTTCCATATTGCTTATGCTGCTGCTTATAGGTTCAGCTTTAGTTCTGAAAGCAGATTCTTTTTCCAATGATTCTGTTGGGTTCGCATTTTTCTCTTTCTGAACATAATCACCTTTTGTTTCATTCCCATGGCCATTATTAGTAATACTCATCACATGACCATTCTGTTCTATTTGGTCAGTTCCCTCAATTATTTTTTCAGGAGTCTTATGAACAACTGTCAAATCTACTTTCTTGATAAAATCCTCAGGATGAAGGCCTGGTGTAGTTCTCCTTTTACGCTTTAGTTTGTTTGTGAGGGGACGCTCTTGTGTTATCTGAGGCTCTGGAGCAGATGCTCCTATAATTAGATTCTCAGGGAGGCTCAAGTTAGGGAGGCTTGCCTTCCTCCGATAGGTTTTCCCAAATATTTTATCTTCAATATTGCTTTCTACTCGTTTGGAGTGGACTCTCTCACTTTCATATATTAAAGCACCATGAGGCTCACTGGCCAGTGGGGCTATTTTCTCTGGAGAACCAGAATACGCATCTACTTCATTTGAGATTTCTATTGCATCGGCTACTTCCATATTTGATTCAGACCTCCCATCATGTGAGTCATCAGAAGTTAATATTTCATCACGTCTGGAAAACCACTCATTAACTTTCTGGATGCTACTACTCCGTGTTATCCAAGGAACATCTTGGGAATCTCCAGGACGGTCAGAACATGGAGATTCTTTTCTCCCATTCAGGGGGTCAGCATTCAGAACTGCCCTTTTCTCTGCACTGGGAGTCTGCCTATCATTGCATGTTTCTTTCCTCTCAGCCCATCTGCTCTGCTGGCTCCTTGCTACGCGAGGCTGCTTGCTTCTATCACAGAATTCAGCCTTTTCTACATTCAGCCTGTTTTTAGTGAGTAGTAAACTGCTGCTCTCATGCTGTAATGAGCTGGCATGCGTACTTGTGCCACGTGGCTCCACATGCAAGTTTGAAACAGAAATACCCTGGTACTTTTCTGGAAGCTTCTGAGTTGCACGATTCCTCCCAGTGGTGGTCAAATCTTTATCACTGGACTGACAATGTTCAATATTTGTTATGTCCTCAGAAAAATCACAGGCAGCTGTAGGTATACAAAAATAACAGGTGATTAACAACTAAATTATCATGAAAAAATATGTACTTAACACAACTTGGGAGTAGAAATGAAACTGGTTATTTTTAGAAAAACTATCCTTTTAAAAAACAAGTATACTGATGATATAGCTCCTACTCTTTCACATAATTCCTAGATTCTCATTAGTTCCACTCAAGATAATTAGAATTTAAATTTCGGAATTCTTCTTACTCATAAACCACATCTCCTATTTCTGTAACCTGTAACAGTGAATTAAAAGCAGATTTTGGGCATCGGACATACTGTGCTCTATTCTGTCTTCAGACTTATACACCCTATATTTAAATACCAGTATGCAAAAGATGAAATATAAACACATAAATTTAAAGTAAAAGGCAGCAACCAGTTACATAGGGTACTATTATAATCACATCAGTCTAGTGCCACTGAAATAGATCAGGCTGTACCATAACCTCAGGGGAAGAATGATATTCTACCTCTGCCAAGAGATGTTGTGAATTATAAATGTCCCAAATGGTCTTCGGAATAATCTAATTACAGTACTATATCTACTCATTCTCTCTTCAGTGCCTATTATGTTGGGAAGACTTGCCATTACCCTTTTTTGCAGAACTCAAACTGGCTTCAGCCCTGGCTCCTTGAGGGGTGATTTGTAACAATTCATGATCTCCCACACTATAGGGAAAAAACAAAGGCTTCAATGAGAAACACTAGTTACATGCTCAAACAGTTGTCAAATGAGCGAAATCAAGTATTTTAGCTCCTTTAGGTAGGGTGGCAGTGAGCTGATCAATTTAATTCACTTTTTGAAATACGCTCTTTAGTAACTACTGGTCAAAATGAAAGGGTCAAAGACTGACACACAGTCACAAAAATGAGGGCGGGAATGCAGAACACTGCTTTATGGGCATGCAAATGAGAATCAAAATTTAAATGATAGCCTATTTAAATACAAACAATAACCAAAAGACAGTAAAGCAAAAACAAAAAACATTCCCACATTTCTTAAGTTTTAAGAAAACTTAAAAGTATGTCTTAATGAGAATGCAAGAACAAAGACATCTAAAAAAAGGGAGCACTTGAATGAATCAGGCATCCCAACAGAATGCAAAGAATATACCCTTCTGCCGCTCTGCCTTCTGTACTTCTTTTCAGGCTAAAAACCACTTGTTGTTAATAGAGAGATTAGGAAAAAGCTATCTGCAAACAAATTCTGATTGGCAATGACATCATCATAGTTCTCACAAGACATCACGTATCTTAAAGTTGAGCAATAATTCCTAAGGAAAGAAATTTGCCAGGCAACACAGTTTGGGACTGCTTGTAGATTATTGTATAATTTATAAGGTGAAGTATGAGGGATAGATGGAATTAAAAAACAGAGGAAGCAAAGAAAAATGGAGTCCTCTAGTCCTGACCAGTGCAGCTCAGTTAGCTGGGCATCATTCTGCAAAGCAAAAGCTCGTTTGATTCCTGGTCAGGGCACACACCTAGGTTGCAGGTTTGATCCCTGGCTGGGGCGTGTATGCGAGGCAACTGATCGATGTTTCTCTCTCACACTGATGCTTCTCTCCCTCTCTTTCTCCCTCCCTTAGCCTCTCTCTAAAAATAAATAAATAAAATCTTTTAAAAATTAAGATAAAATGGAGCCGCAATTACCATTGTGTCAATACCACTGTACACGAGGAACTAAGCTAGTGCAGAGCACAACCATCTGCTAAAAATGAGTCTGTGCAGCGCTGTTATTTTAAACAAAAGACTAAGCAAACAGAAAGGGTATTTTCTCAGCTATAAAATGAAATTAAAGTAGACGGTCTATTTCAATGCCATTAATTCTAACCTAAAAAAAAATACCAAATCTTAATATTAACTAAATACAGAAACTAAGAGCCAGCTTCATAGACGAAGGCTCTCTTTGACTCACCTGTAATAATTAGCCTTATTAACTGTATCTTCAGAAGAATCAGATCCTAAAAAATTCACCAAATACCAAATCAATAAAAGAATTTTTATTGAAAGGTTAAACCAAAAAAATAAATGTACCTTCTACAAAACAGATATTCATTCAAGAAATGGTTACTAAGCACCCGCTATATGGCAGACACAATGGTACATATGTCAGGCAACACAGGGAGGTGGTTACACGCCCAGGCTCTGAAGCCAGATTTCCCAGGTTTGAATCATGGCTCTGCCACTTACTAGCTTCACTCTCCCTCTGTGCCTTAATTTCCTCACCTGTAAAATAAATATAATAATAGCAACAACCTCAGGGGTTTGTCAGGCCTCTCACATGAGGTTTATAAGTAACATACAATAGTGCCTGTGCCTGGACTACACTAAGAGCTCCTAACTTTTAGCTATTATAATTTTGATTATTGTTGTGTCACAAAGATAATAAAAATTAAAAAAATCATAAGTCTAGGAACTTATGATTTTATAAAAGGGAAAAAGACATACAAATAATGTCTTTTTTAAAGAGACTCTTATAAGTGCAATGGTAAACACATGGTGGTACATAGGAGCCCAAAGAAGGCCACTCTTCCCAACTATAAATATATTCTAAAGGATAAAACAATCGGAGGAAACTATCTGAGCTGAGCTCAGTTCTTCTTCAAAGTCTTTCTAGTCTAGTACGATTTATTTTGGATCCTTCCAAATGCTGCAGCCAACCCATCATGTCTTTCTTATCCATCTTTCCGAAGACCTTTCACTTAAGGTTGTCAATTGGTTCTGCAACTTCAAGCAAACTGACATATAATGAAACCAATTTTACCACAGAATAACTGATATAAACAAGAGTTTCTTTCCCAGCAAAATGACGTTGAAAGAAATGTTATTCAAGGACCTGCTGTGTATTTACATATACTTGTGACCAGACATCTTTCTTTTGCCCTTTTTATAAAGTAAGGTTCTTCGAGGTAAAAGTTTTATCTTTTGCATTATTTATACACATGCCATAAGGCTAATAATATTATTTGATTTTCACTTTCCAAAGTTCCCTGCCATTGTGTCAATTATCACCAAGGTTTCTGATAAAACTGTAACACAAAGAATCTAGCAACTACTATCCTAAACTTAAAAAATCTGAGTCTCTTACCCAATTCAATGTAGACAAACTTATTCTGAGATCGCACCTGCTGCTTTGTCCTCAGCGATCTCACAATTTCAAGGTTAGAGAGTTGGACACCAAGACTGGTTTCCTGCTAAGCAGTAAAAAATATTCGACTAATTATTGGCCAGTTCTTTGCTTTTTTTTCCCTGAAGAGAAACTCGAAGCCATGGAAAAAACAAATAGACCATAATAAATTAGCTATGACACCTTTATGACACCTAGAAAAATCACTTGGCAAACTACATGTCAAAATGTATGTTATGTTCTAATGGTTTGAATATTTTTTCCACTGTTGTTTTAAATTTTTCTAAACAGAATATGTATTATCTGTGTAATTTTTTGAAGTACAAGAAAAGCACATGTGGAGTCCTGGCCAGGTAGCTCAGTTGGTTAGAGCATCGTCCCAATACACCAAGTTTGTGGTTTCGATCCCTGGTCGGGGCACATACAAGAAGCAACCAATGAGTGCATAAACAAATGGAACAACAAATCGATGTTTCTCTCTCTCAAATCAATAAATTAAAAAAAGAAAAGCATTTTAGTACACATTTTAGTACACATTTCCAATCACATCTGATAACAGGGTTGGCAACGAAGATAAATTTTAAAAAATAAATAAAAACAATAAAAACCCAGCAATTTTAAGTTCATGCAGTATAAGAAATATTTAAAAATCCAACATTATTCCCATGAAGTTTTCCTTTTTCTTTTGAGCCTTTCAACATCTACTGAAAAATGATTGCTGATACAATAAGAACTATTATTTTTGAGATCTCCATTATTCATTCACATATGAGTAACAACAGAGCAAATCACTCATTTTTGGGGACAATTACACCTTTTAAATTAAAGCAATTTTCAAATATAAAAACTGATTTTCTTTTCAGGCAACTTTTCAGAGGAAATAAAATAAGTACACTTCCTGGTGCTTGGAGGACTACTGTGCTAGGTGCACAGGCCTTCTCTCAACTCCTCTCTTGTTCATTAGCACACTTGTCCAACCACTTGATTTACCATCTTACCTTGTTTACTGACTTTTTATATAAATCCATGAGCATACAGCAGATTCATTAATTCACAATACTTAATAAAGAGATTTTACCAGAATAAACGAAAATGGCTTTACCAAGGTAGGGTTTTCAGGTTCACTCTGTCGAAGTCTTTGGGCGCGGTTTCGGTAACCCAAACTCTGGATGATAGAAACTTCCTCCTTTAGATGCTTAGGAGAGTTATTTCCCTTTTTTGAAAAATTATAACTATTCGCAACTGTGAATTACAAGGGAAAACATTTTTATAATTGGAAAAATGTATTACTTGTAATCAAAGAACTGAGAAGTCCTGTGCATGTTCTTTGCTGTATTAAGACAATGTGTTAAAGGTTACTTACAATTTTAAAAATCAACTTTGGAAATTCTACTGCTAGGAAACAGACACAAAGATCGTCAAAGTTATTCCTACTCCTTTTCCCCACCCCGATACTAATAATTTTGCCCATTAATACCATAATTCACTGAATCTAAAATACCAGCAATGTAAGAAGCACCATTATTGTCTATGCCACTAAGAAAGAAAACACAGAATTCAACAATGACACACCAATCGATAACTTGTCCTCAATTTTGAAGACTTAAAATGTGAAAAATGTGCGTCTTAGGACTGATAAACTGTGAGACCAGTGGGAATGATTTAACAATTAGATTACAGATAAAGAGCTCAAAGTAACCCAAACCAGGTCAACCGCCCCCTACCCCCCAATCGCCCCCCACCCGCGTGCTCGCCTGAGCTCCACCTCCTGTTTCTGCCCCTGCCCGGCCCTGCCCACAGCAAGAATTGAGCAGCAGGAGCAAGTCAAGCTCACTGGAGCTCCGCCTCCTGTCCTATCAGCCTTCCCTTCCCTCCCCCTCCACACCCCTTCTGTGGGAAACCAGTCCCTGGTGCCAAAAGGGTTGGGAAAAGTCTTGTCACCTATTCATAGAAAATAATTGCATAAACCACCTCCAGAGTTTTAACGACAGCTACTTGAGCATTGGCCCCTGGGGCTATACAACACTTACACTGTAATCCTGTGTCAAGCTCAAAAGCATGAATGATTTTCAACAGCTCTTCAACAAGTTGACTAAATCTTGTACTTTCTTGTAGGCTTCTGAAATTAAATTATTTGAGAGACACACTTAGCAAGTAATTATCAACTTTTTAAGGATGCTAACATAAGGAAAGACATGTAAACTAATTAAAAACAGATGTAATAACAGTAGAAAAATTATATTCAAAGAACAGAGCTAATAGTGACATCACATGATCAAAACATCACTGACATCAGTATTGTTTTACATATATATATATATTTTTATTTTTTTTGCCATTCAAGCCTACCAAAAGCCTGTAACAATCTAAAATAGTACTCTGAAGATGTAGTAGACATAAATCCACTGCACAGAGAATTTACTATTCTCAATATCTGAACCCCATCCACCCAGCCTCTCACTTCTAGCTCTCAGGGATTTCTGTCAAATGTTGATTACGTTATTTCAAAAGCACGGATAGATGACAACGTCCAAAGAAAGATTTTCATTTAGGAAAGTTGTAGTACATTATAATTCATCTATTTCTTTAAATATCTGAGTGACTACTATATGCCAAATGCTGGAAAAAGTGTTGACTGAGACAAAGCCAGTGACCTAACAGAACTTAAATCCTGGCCAGAGGGATGCACAATACACGAATACATTGTGTGTGTGTGCGCGTGTGTGTGTAAATAAGTAGAAATTGAGTGTGCAAGGAAGAAAAATAAAAGGTTCAGCAGACAGTGGGGGCAGGTGGCACAGTCCTACTTTAGATAAGACTGCATATTCTTGCACCATTCAGAGGCATTAGAAAAAGGCAATGAATTATTAATACCTGTATAAGGTACCATAAAACTTTCAGGAAAATAACAAGAAATAATTTATTCTGTCAGCTAAACACGCTTTTATACATTTTTCTACTGAGGAATGGTTTGATAGGAACACCAGCTACGTAAGAAACTTCTACTTTTTCCTGTTATTGCTTCCAACCCCCCATCACTACCCAATTATATTACCTTTTGGTTATATCATTCTTACACAAAGGACACTGTGAAGGCCCTTTCTTCTGGTTGAGAAGTTTCAGCATACAAAATCTATAAATTATGAAGAATAAAAAGAACAATTCAAGTTATTCTTTTTTGTTGAGGGAATATTCAAAAGGCAGCCATTAGAAAATAACCTCAGAACTGCCATTAAGAACCATTTTAAAGGTAATGGCAGGTGAATTACAACCAATGGCTTTAACTGTTTTTAGGTGCTGGATAAGTAGAAAACCAAACTACATAAGCAATGGGTCTATGAAAACTGAATTACATGCATATGGCTTACTGTTTTGAGCAAATAAAACTTATTAAAGAGTTAATGAGGTATATTTAATAATTATTATTTCATGCTGCATAATCAGACATAAATGGTAAGTATTTCAAGTTAAATGATTACAGTGAGTTTAAAAACTCAGCACCTCACTACAAAGCTACAGTCATTAAGACAGTGTGGTACTGGCATAAGGATAGGCATATACATGGATGGAAGAGAATTGAGAGTACAGAAATAAATCTATCCATACATAGTCAACTGATTTGCAGTAATGGCACCAAGACAATTAAATGGAAATAGTCTTATCAACAAATAGTGCTGGGACGACCAAACATCCACATGCAAAAAACGAAGCTAGACTCCTACTTTACACGATACAAAAAAATTAACTCAAAATGGACCATAGCACTAAATATAAGAACTAAAAACTAAATCTTTGTGACCTAGGGTTAAACAATGATTTCTTAAATAAATAAACACCAAAGGCACAAGCAATCAAAAGAAAAAAATGGATACACTGGACTACCTCAAACTTAAAAACTTTGTTGGTGATACAATACCACAAAGAGAGTGAAAGAACAATCTAAAGAATGGGAGAAAACATTTGAAAATCATATATAACTGATGAGGGACTTGTATCCAGAATATATAAAGAATTCTTACAACTCAATAATAAACTGAGAAATAACCCAATTAAAAATGGGTGAAGGGTCTGAACAGACATTTTCTCCAAAGGAGATATACAAATAGTCAACAAGCACACTGAAAGATGCTCGATATAAGCATTACGAAAATGCAAATTAAAGCCACAATGAAATACCATTTCACACCCTCCAGAATGGCTAAATAAAAAAGACAAGTAAGAAGTATTAGGGAAGATATGGAAAAACCGAAATCTTCATTCGTTGCTGGTGGAAATATAAACCAACGCAGCCGCTTTGGAATACAGTTTGACAGCTCCTCAAGGTGTTAAACATAGAGTTACCACATCACTCTACAATTCTACTCCTAGGTTTCTTCTCTGGAGAAATGAAAACATTAGTTCTTATAAAACTTGTACACATTTGCACAAAAGTATTTTTTTATTGACTTTAGAGAAAAAAAGGAAATGGTGGGAGGAGAGAGAAACATTGATTTGTTATTCCACTTATTTATGCACTCATCGGTTGATTCTTGTACGTGCCCTGACCTGCCCAGGGATCAAATGCTATACATAGTAGCATTAATCATAATAGCCAAAAATGCAGAAACAATCCAAATGTCCATCAATCAATGAATAGAAAGACAAGATGTGGTACATCCACGCAAGGAAATATCATTCAGCCATAAAGAAGAATGAAGTACTGATATAAGCTGCAATACTGGACGAACCTTGAAAACATTACTCTTAAGTAGAAGAAGCCAGACACAAAAGCCCGCATACTGTAGGATTCCATTATATAAAATGTCCAGAATAGGCAAATCTGGAGACAGAAAGTAGATTTGTGGTTGCCTAAGAAGACGTGTGAAGTGGGAATAGAGAGTAGCTGCTAATAGGTAAGAGTTTCTTTTTGTGGCGATAAAAATGTCCTAAACTTCGATCATAGTGATGGTTGTACAACTCTGAATATACTAAAAAAACTAAATTATATACTTTAAATGGGTGAATTTTTAAAAAAGATTTTATTTATTTATTTTTAGAGAGAGGGAGGGAGAAAGAGAGGGAGAGAAACATCAATGTGTGGTTGCCTCTCCTACGCCCCCAACTGGGGACCTGGCCTGCAACCCAGGCATGTGTCCTGACTGGGAATCGAGCCAGCAACCAACCCTTTGGTTCACAGGCCAGCACTCAGTCCACTGAGCCACACCAGCCAGGGCCCTAAAATGGGTAAATTTTATAGCATGTAAATTATAACTCAATAAAAATGTTAAACACTTGGACTTTTAGAATGGCTCTGAATGTAGACAATTTTGTTGGCTGTCTGACAATGGATATGGCTAAGACTTGAAGAACACAGGCAACATATTCCAATGAGTCAGCTTCCTTTACCAAGAAAAATACTACTTCCATTGGCTAGAGGTGCCTATGAAGATCAATGTTCCCTAAGGAAGAAGACAAAAGAAAACTCAAGAGAAAAGAGAGGTAGAAAGAAAAAAAAAGGGACAAGAGCAGCAGAGGTAGCAATGGTTATCGATAAAAGCAGCAACTCACTCATACAAGAAATGGTGACTACATGTCCGATACTGTTCTAGATGGTGGGGATTCAGCGGAAAAGCAAAATAAAATCCCTGCCATTATAAAGGACATAATATTCTTGCTAGGGAGGTGACTAGGGAATGGAGTAGAGAGCAGATACTGACACTGAAGAAAGCCAGAAAAGAAGAGATTAAGGGCGCTGAAAAGGCAGTGGGATTGGTGAGCCAGCCAGCAGACAGTTACTAGCCAGGTCCTTTAACATGCAGTGCTCTCCCTTCACCACACAACAACCCTGAAGCACTATGCTTATATTATAGTAGAGACTTGTCCCAAATCACACAGTAGCCAAGAGATGAGGCTGATATTGGACCTGAAATTGACGTGCAGCAAAGCCCATGGTCTTTCTACCAGAGAAAGTGAAGGTAGGTAGGTGTATGGTCAAGGAGACTCAGAGGACCTTCTTCACCTGTAACATGCTTTACCTGGCAACAACTACATAGTTTCTGGAAGAGGGATACCAAAAAGCTACCTGTGTTGTATGAAAATTACCTTCAAAGAGCCACAGAATAGAGGCTACCACTCCTTGAGAAGTTGAAAATTACTACCTGTAATCTACCATAATGGCTTTGGGAGGCATCAATGCATTACACTGGCAAATGGTACAATTCAGCAATTCTGGGTGGGAATAGGGAATTCCCCAAACATGGTACTGCAGAATACAGTAGCTAAGTTGTAGTGTTGTAGCCTGTACAATAATTACATAAATAACAGAGGAGCTAGGTATATGTAGAAATCAACCAAGATATGGGTTCCTATCTTTCTTTATGCTAGGAAAAGAATGTATGCATAAAAGTTAACTCGAAAGTGAAAACGGACTTGTACCTGACTTGAAAAGACTGAACTAAGGGAAATGTTATCACATCAAAAGAACATTAGCATATCTTTCAGGCTCAGAAAAAGAAATTATTAGATTTTGTTTTAGAGCCCTGGGGAGTTTATATGATGTACCAATTAAATAAGAACACATATATAAGTTTTACACATGGTTCTCGGTGCAAAGGTCTGAGACAAGTTTTGAGCTTCTTGGATTTCTAATGCTTAAGGAAAGGCAATACATTTTTAAGTAAATGCAGTATGTTTTCTGAAGGGTGGCTTCAACCTTGTAAGAAAAAGCTGATGAAAAATAGTAAAATCACACTGCCACAAAATAATTTGGGGGACTCTTCAGAGTACTCATTTTTGGGCACATCTATACCCTGAGGAGTTTAACAATATTATGATTAGAAAACTCATCTAATTTTGAGTTACTTGTCCAAGTCTACCCTGGCAGGAAACAATAAATTAATAGTTCTAAGTCTAGGCAAAACAGAGATGGGTTGACGTTTGGCTACCTTTCATTATATTGGGTGCCCTGGTTTGCTGTTGAAAGAACTAAGATTATGGACCAATACAGTCCCTCGTCAAAGAAATAAGTAACAAGAGAGTCCCACAGTTTAGCATTCACTTATGTTGCTGGTCCCACCAAACCTTGTCAGTTTCTATAATAAGGCTCTGTTTTCTTGATCAGGCCTCTTGTTTGTACTTTAGTTCCAACAATTAAGAATCTATCATGAGCTCTTTACTTGGAGAGTGTGCCTAGGGTCCTTGCCTGGTATTGCAATCCCACGGGTCAAGGCTCTTGTCTCCTAGGGACAAGTCTTACTTCCAACCTTTAGCTTCCTACGGCTGTATCCTTACTACTTTTCTTCCCCTATAACCACCACTTTGAACTTCTGCTTATTCTGCGGCTAGACTCCTGAGAAACTATGTTTGATCTGCTTGCTAGATTATCCATCTTGTCTACGTCTGGACCTCTTAACATAGCAAACCATTTCTAGACTCCAAAATTCCCTGATATTATGATCTAATGTATTTAGCCATCAAACCTCCCCAGTACTAACTCACCACTTATCTGGATTTCCTTAGTTGACTCTACGACTTGCTTTACTTGGTCTTTTTGGTCTTTAGGCCTGAGCCCTCCCTGGTCTGGTTCCTCTTACTGTATCCTCCAAATAACTGTATATGAAGGTCATCATTCCAGAACACTGCTTCTCAAACTTTAATGTGTATAAGAATCTCCTGGAGAATCTTGTTAAAATGCAGATTCTCCTTCAGTAGTTTGAGAGTAGGGCTGAGATTCTTGCAAATTCCCATGTGCTATGGCTGCTGCAGGCCCACGTGTCCTACTTTGGGTAGTAAGTTCCTAGAGCTGCATTGTCTACTACACAGCAGCTCTACACTAGACACACGTGGCTACTGAGTACTTGTAATGCGGCTACTCCGAACTAATGTGTGCTGTAAGCATGAAAATACACAGGCTCCGGAAAACGTACTAGAACAAATAGAATGTCAAACAAATATGTCATTAATATAGTTTATACTGAATTGGTAAAATTTTGGTCATAACTGGGTTAAATATACAAATAAATATATAACTATAATTAATTTTTAAAAAATTCTTTAGTAATGTGGCTACTACAATATTTAAGTTACACTCAGGGTTCCTTTTACATCTCTTTGGACAATGTGGTTCTAGATCTTCCAAAAGATATTACACATTTCATCTGTTGTTTGGAAACTGTAAGACAACACATGGACGACCTACATAATTTTTTTCTAGACTGGTACTATCATGTTTTTTGTATATATCACAAAAGGTTTCAGAACTATAGGCTTACCCCAGTCAATAATGCTATTTTATGATTAGCAATTAGAATTCATTCTGTGAAAATACAATTAATGCTTGGAGTATTTTCCCCAGCTTTCTCACATAGAGATCGAAGTGTTACTCAGATTATAAAGGTATTACAGAAGAGGTTTCATGAAAAAGTTGATCTTTCGCATGGGTATTATACTATACTTTTAGTTCTAATTAAGCGCTAATATATCCCTTAAAGTATGGCTGGTTCTTCTGCTTATCATATTCCCCATATCAGGAGTCACAGGCTTTCTCATTCGCCCCCAGTTGCCAACTTTAGTCCTTTCAATCTCAACAAATGTTTTCACCTCCAACTTCACTGAGATCAAATTACCTCGACTCCCCGTGCCCTACCTCAAAATCTTTCTGTAGAATTGTTCTCCTTTAAAAAAAAAGACAAGATTCTATCCATTTAGTTTTAGAGAGAAGGTGAGGGAGGGAGAAAGAGAAGGAGAGAAACATCACTTGGTTGGGACTGGGCTGGCAACCCAAGCACGTGCCCTGAAGGGGAGCTGAGCTTTTGGTTCGCAGGCTGGTGCTCAGGCCACTGAGCCACACCAGCCAGGGCATAGAATTAGTCTCCTTTTCTTTCGTTACTGCTTATAAATAATAACTTTATTTCTCTTGCATCCATTTTCTATCTCCAATCCCTTCCACCTCCTCCTGCAAATGTCATCTCCCTTCTGAAGGGCTGACTGCTTCCTCTTCTCACACAACTATTATACATGTATGCAAAGTTAGTTTCTTTTTTTCTGGACATATTCTACTTTCTTCTGTTTGTACCTTTGCTTATATTATTTCCTCTGCCTGTAATTTCCTTCTTCCACAAGCTCTCAAAGTAACAAATGTTCATAATTTAATTTTCCCTTTACTCACTGTAATGCTATGTATTCATCACTCAAGGTGACAGGAAAGCACACAGTATATTTCAGAAAGATTCTCATCAAGAAACACTGAGTCCACATTTAAAAAGTTAATCTTCATCTATCCATAACTGTTTAAATATGAGTTTTTAAAATTTTGTTTTACAAAAGTATCGATCCATGAAGAACCTGGTCCTACACTCCAGACAGTTTGAGAAACTTCCCTCTAGAGGCCACAGAACTAAAAATTTCCCAAAGCAGAGAGGTAAAGCTGTGCTGCCCTGGCATCTGACTGCGGAGAAAGGCCTTGGGAATCAGAAGGAAACTATTGGGAACATATCGAGGTCAGGAGGGTGGTTTGAGAAAGGGGTGAGAGGCGGTGGATATGGGCTCTGGATCCTTGACAGATGAATAGGAAGGACACAGAATGCAGAGGAAGGGAGGGGCCAGCCAGCTGGCAGACTAATGCTCTGATGACAACCCTCCAAAGTGAACGGGGTTCCCTCCGCTACAGTCAGCCCTCACTATCCTTAATACAGATGGTTTTCATGTTTTTTAAGTTATGAAAACGTGCTAATAATCTAATGAAAATTATGGACTGTCTTCCCCCAAAATTGCACAGGCCCATCCATAGTTTTTAATAAGAGTAGAGCTGAACTTAAAATTGAATTCTAGGATACTCGTAAAAACCAACAAATCCCACGTTAAAACTCTTGAAATTTGAAAATTCCTGAGAAGACACATAAGCAGTTGATCACTGAAGCTGTTTCTGAGGAGGGAGGAGGAAGGCGAGGCTTTGGGGCCAGGAGGGAGTTATAGTGTGTGCCAGTAAATGCACTGCCACGGCCAAGGCTTTTCAATTAAAAAGAAAAAAACTTAAATTAGTTGGCATTCAGGGAAAGTCTCAAATCACAGCTTAACACCATGGAAATGAGAAAGCCCCCTTGTTCCGCCAAAATACCTACCAAACGTTTTCTGAAATTCTTCCATCAAGAAACAGTTCCATTTCAAAAGGCAAGATTCTTAAGAATGTAAATATAACTTAAGTCATTGGTATGAATGAATTTCAGCCTAAATATAAAACGGTATCAGATCCTTTATTATCTTTACAAGGATTGTGAAGCAGGCAAATGCTGTACCTTTGAAGGGATAAAGTGGGCCCTGACTGGTGTGGTTCAGTGGGTTGGGTGTCATCCCACAAACCGAAAGGTCACCGGTTTGATTCCCCGTCAGGGCACATGCCTGTGTTACGGGCCAGGCCCTGGGTTGGGGGCATGTGACAAGAAACCAGTCAATGTTTCACACATCATGTTTCTCTCCCTCTCTTTCACCCTCTCTCCCCCAGTCTCTAAAAATAAATAAAATCTTTAAAAAGAAAAAAGAAGGGGGAAAGTGGGACATGCAGAATGTACAGAAAACAAAAACTGGCAAGGCTAAAACACATTTTGTTTATTTCACAATTGCTTGCAATCTGCTTTCATCCATGGACACAAAAAAACAAACAGCTGTTCAAAGCAAGTTGATATCCCACTGGATAAATATGTCAATATTTTACCAGGAACTATGGTTACAACCAATTTAGGGTGACTTTCTGAGTATTCTCTGAGGCAGAGTGAAGTCAAGTTGATTATTTCTTTTTTACTTAATTGAAGAAGCTAAAGCTTCTATAAAGTTAGGTGTATCCTGTGTTATGAAGAATAAGTACAAAAGCTAGTAACAGAATCACATAAAACATTCAAACTTACTTGCAAAATATGTGGTCACATTTTGTGGAAACAGGCTCTTTGATTAACTCCAGACTAGAAGGGGAGGGGAAAAAAAAGATAAAATTACTGCAGCTCAACAATTCATTTAAAAATAAATATATTCTTAGTAAAGAAGTTCAACTTTAAGCGGCTATAGCTAAGTCAAGATAAGGCTTTTAAGGTCATTCAGTAAATATTATTAAATGTCTGCTGTGCTAGGAGCCAAACATACTGCAGAGAATATACGATCCTTAGCCTCCCTGAGCTTTCAGACATAAAAAGATATATATTAGTCTTTTCAATATTCCACATTATATCTACAGCATTTAAAAGAAGAGCTGATATTACCTCATATCAATTAGGTTTCAATGATATACTTTTTTGAGCTATCAGTAGGTGCACATCCTATATCTTAACTAAACTATAAGCTCCACAAAAACAAAAACTTGTCTTTTTGGATTCCCTCACAGCACTTGTTTTTTTGCATGTGATTGCTTTTTAAATTTCTTCATGTGGAAAATTTCAAGCATTTACACAAAAACAGTAAAATGAACTGCATGTACTACCGCAGTTTCAACAGTTATCAACTCACAGCCAATGTTATTTCGTCCATGGCTGACACCCACACAAGGCCCAGATTATTTTAAAATAAATCCTAGTTATCATATCATTTCATCTACAAATATTTAGGAACATATTTTTAAGAGACTTTTTTTTAATAACCATGAAACATTACTACTAAAAAATAACTTCCTTAATATCATCTGATATACAATGAATGTTCTAATTTTCCTTGCTGTCTCATAAAAATGTAGTAATTAATTGACTTGTAGAATATCCCATTCTGGATTTTGTGGACTGTAACCCTATGGTGTGTGGTGTAACACATTCCTCTAGCCTCCATTTCCTGTAAACTTAGACCTACAGGCTCGATCAAATTCAGGTTCAATTCTTTGGCAAGAACAGTTTTTGGTTCTGTGTGCTCTTATTACATCACTTCAGGAGGTACATAATGTTTACCTTATGATTACTTTGTAAAAACAAAGTAATAAACGCTAACTGAGCCCTGGCTGGGTAGCTCAGTTGGTTAGAGTGTTGTCTCAATACACCAAGGTTGTTGGTTTGATCCCTAGTCAGGGCACATACAAGAATCACCAATGAATGAATAAGTAAGTAGAACAACAAATCGATATTTCTCCCCCCGCCCCACTTCTCTCTCTCTAAAATCAATAAATAAAAAATATTATTTTTAAATACTAACTAAAAAATAAACATAGAAAATATCAAAATTTCAAGAAAAGAAAATACATCACCTAAATTCCCATTCCTACCTATCCACCCACAAAATCTCAAGGCCTTCCTGAGATTATGTCATTCACTACTATAAAAAGTGTTCACCGAGCATCTACTACATGCAAGCACTGTCCTTGGAGATGGAAACCCAGTAGTGAACAAAATAAAGCCTGCCTTTAATATAACTTACATTCTAGTTGTGGTGGACAGTTGATTGAGAAATAAACAAGAACCTATGGGAACAGTGCTAAAAAGAAAAATAAAGGTGAGTGGGATAAGGAGTGCAGTGTGTTTGAGGGAATACACACAGGTCAGGAAAGGCCTCACAGAAGGTGACATTGGTGGACAGCTGAGTAATGTGAGGAAACAAGCTGTGCAACAATTGGGGGAGGAGTATTCCAGCAGAGGGGGTAGAGAAGAGAGGCTCCGGCAGGATCCTGCCTGGTGTATTGAAAGATAGGAAGAAATGCGCTAGGATGGAATGATCAAGGGGAAGGAAGTACGAGAAGAGGTCAGAGAGGGAGGTGGGAGCCTGAGCCTATTGGCTATTTTAAGTCTTTCGCCTTCATTCTGAGAGTTTTAGAGACTGATTTTTGGTAAAGTTCAAGCAGGACACCAAACAATAGGTAACCTGTGTATGAGAGGAATGTGGTTCTTTTCATTACCAGTTTAACTTTTTAGAAAAGGATCACAAGAAAAGCTGGGGGGCGCCCTCCCTCTCCCAGCACAGCTGCACCTTCCCTCTTCTCCCCACCCCAGGCCCTTTACCTTTGCCCTTCCCTCTCCTAAGCACCACGGGCCCTTCTTTTGCTTCTGTACCTTGTTTCCTGAGCCTCTGCAGCCCAGATGGCTCACTTCTACTACCTCTGTTAACTTTCTAAATAAACTTTCTCTTATAATTTGAGTTCCTGGCTCTGAGATTTTTCATCATGGAGCACAAGGACCAAGGTCCAGTTTCGCCAACACCGAGGTAACAGATCAGGGACGAGCAAACAAAAAAGAAACAAGAGAAAATAGGGATAATGCAGGGAGAAGGTAATCAGTAACTGTGAAACAAGAACAGGGCCCTGCTGGAGAAAAAAGAAAACAGCATCTGGAGAATGGTCCTGGAAATTAAAATTTAGTAAAAATGAAAAAATGCATAGAAGTTTTGGAAATGAAGCAGAAAATGTCAAAGCTGCCATTTGTACCCAAGTTAGCTTGACCCCAAAGCCCATGAAAGTAAAAGAAAGGTTTAAAAAAATAGCTGGGGACAATAGCCTCGTTGTGAAGGGTTTGGTAACACAACTCTTGTAATTACGGGGTTTCTGACGCAGCACAGGGGAAGGAAAAGAAAAATATCACATCAAGTCAGAAGGCTGGGTGTCTACTACCAGATCTCCTTTTTATTAGGAGCATAACCTTAAGCCAAGCACACTACCTGACTGAACTTCAGTTTCCTGCGAGGAAACTGCCACTCACTCTGTTCTCTTCAGGTTCTTCAGGTGAGAATAAAATCAAACGCTGCTTGGGAAAATGTTCACAACCCGAGATGACCTGTACTAACGTTAGTATTATTATTGTGACTGAAGGTGATTTAAAAAACCACACAACCACCTGACAAAGAGAACTCTTGATTTGTCAACAAATCGCCATTCCTCAGATGGGTCAGATATCAAAGACATTCTCTGTAAAAGAGAAAGTGGATTTAGCTATTCCAGCCACATGGCTTTCATTCTCACCACTGACTCGATTCTGAAAATAATTATGTTTCACTAGGGTAATTACAAGCCAAACTATACAGATATACTCTACACAAACTATGAACAGATGAAAACTCCAATATGTTAATGGGTAGAAACAGTTGAAGAAAAACCTTGAAGAGGGAATGGGGATGAAAAGACAGAAAGGAAATGTTCCTCTAATAGGACCTGATGAGAGTAAGTATTCACTATAGAAGTGACTCAAATTTTTAAAACGCTTTTAAAACCAATCAATACTTTATGCCTACTACACATCTATATTTTGAGCTTCCAAAATGGATACATAATGGAAAAAAGACGCTAGGTTAGGTTCCAAAACTAACGGCCACCCACCAGGATACACATTTTAGAACACTGTTTTGAAAGTCAAAAATTTTATATAATCATATGTAAAAAGTTAGAAAGAACTATCAATTATCAGAAATAAAATGCCAATAGTGACTTGGGGGCCAACCCAAGGAATTTTAGTTCTAGAGGCCTCAAAAAAGTTGGAAACCTACTCTACAGCTATCATAAGCATCAGTGTTTGCAGTAAGTATTTCTTAAGACATAACAGCAATGTGTACTGTTCTGGGCTCTGTAAGTAAAAAGAAAAAAAAAAAGTGCAGTAGTTATGATTTCCATACTAGAATTTTCCATTTAAATGAGTTTAACAATGACTAGAATTCAGTTTTATTAATAGCTTAAAAACCTAAGTGTATTTCTAATAGAAAACAGATTTTAAAATATAAGCTGTAAAATATACAATATTTGACTGAAATGAACATTTAGCATTAACTTTCACCTTGCATCTTTAATTTTTATGTATCTGAGTTTTTTAATTGATGGCTTAATTTTTCATGGAAATGTAAAATAAATGGACCCGAATGCCATACTATTGAAGACTTTTTGATCACTCTTTGTAATTATGAGTTTTATGGCTTTTTAAAAGCAATTTTCCCCCCAATTGCCATTTTCTGCTTCTCTGGCTCTGATGTTTCAAAAATTAGGCTGTAAATCTCTTTTAGCTTGTTTTTCTTTGGGTGAAATGCTGAGGGGCAAGAGGGAGGACCATTTCTTATACATCTTTACCTCTCTGAAAACACAACTTACATTTTCTTTTTACAAAAATATTTTATTTATTTATTTTTAGAGAGGGGGGAAGGGAGGAAGAAAGAGAGAGGGACAAACACCAGTTGCCTCCAACGGGGGACCTGGCCCCGCAACCCAGGCATGTGCCCTGATCAGGAATCAAACTGGTGACCTTACAGTTCACAGGCCGTTGCTCAATCCACTGAGCCACAGCAGCCAGAGACCATTTTCTTTAATCTTATTACTTGACTCTAAATATGATAAACAATTTTCATGAAGCACAATGGAAATTTTACTTAAATTTACTCTCCTTTGTTTAAGGAGCAATAGGTGCAGCTTTCCAATTTATTTTTTGAATGTTACCCACCACTAACTACCATGTTAAAAACTACTAAACTATCAAAGAACCAATTTAGTTTATTATTTAATATCTTCAACAATTATTTACCAAGGGGCTACTATATGTCCCAGGCACTCTTCTAACTCCTGAGTATACAAAAGTAAAAAAATAAAAACCTCTGCCCTCATGGAGTTTATATTCTGTGGGGATAGACAAAAAGTTAAATATTATATAACGTCAGAGAATAGTAAGTTACAGAAAAGAATAAAACAGGAAAAGGATATAAGGAGTGTGTTGGTGGTGGGTGGGGGGGGGGTGTTACAATTTTAAATAGGATTGTCTGAAAATTCCTCTTTGAAGAGACAGCATTTCAATCAAGATTTACAAGCCATGCAATTATCACGGGAAGAACATTCCAGAGGAAGCATAAAAGCTCAGAGGCAGGAGAATACGTTGCAAGTCTGAAAAACAGTTAAGAGGCCAAAATGACCAGAGTAAAGGGATTAAAAAGGAAAAAGATAATAATTTTGCTAAATTTCCTTTCTAGATTTTCACCAAGAGGCTGAGGTATGGGTTTCAATTCATTTCTGGTTTAAGAGACACCACAGAGATCATCTAGTGACTGCATGATGAGCTTCGTAACCTTTATTGTGTACGGACTCTCTTTGGCAGCTGGTGAAGCTCACGAACACCATTCTCAAAGTAATGATCTTATTTTTTTTAATTTTTAAAAGATGTTATTTATTTATTTTCAGAGAGAGGGGAAGGGAGGAAGAAAGAGAGAAAGAGAAACACGAATGTGAGAGAGAAACATCAATTGGTTCCCTTTAACACTCCCCCAGTGGGGGACCTGGCCCAACCTGGGCATGTGCCCTGACTAGGAATCAAACTGGTAACCTTTCAGTTCGCAGGCCAGCACGCAATCCACTGAGCCACACCAGCCAGGGCTCAATGTCATGCTTTTAAATGCATAAAATAAAAAATATAAAATTATGTAAGAAGCTAATTATATTAAATTACAGTTTCATTCATAGGCCTCCAAGAGCCATGCAGAGTGGCCAAGTTAAGAGCTACTGAATATACACAAGAAACCTTTTTGGGGTGAAGATATTCTTTTAATTATATACACATTATGTAAATATATGATACACATAAATATATAATGATATATACTTATATACTTTTATAATAATTGTCAAAACTCACTGACTTACTTAAGATCTCTGCATTTCACATATTATACTTCAATTTTTAAAAAACTTGAATATTCTAGTACCCTCTTTATTTTCTGGATGAAGACAAAGGCTCACTCAAACAGTCAGAGAGACTTGTGGCTTTGAGGAAGCAGTATTATTTAAATATACAGGGCTAGTTTCAGCCAAAGTTCTCCCTGCGACCTACCCACTCACAGGCACCAATCATTCCTAACTTTATTTTGCCATTATTAAGTATGTCCATTCCAAGTGATCAAGCTGGCTTTAAAGCTGGATGGAAAGCCCAAGTGCCACTCGATCCAAACCAGAACCCTGCCCAAATGCAGAACCAGTCAAGACAGTGTGTGGAACAGGAAAAGCATGAGGCTGTGTGTGTTGAGGTGGTAGAGAGGGAGAAGAGGAAAAGTGGAGAAAAAGGAGTAATTTTCTATATTCTTAAAGCTCTTCAGTTAAGAAAAGCAGCAACTTTAATAGCCTAATCTTAACAGACATTATAATTTTTTTCTTCTTACTATGTGAGGTCAATTCTATTCATTTGCATAGGATATAATCACACAAGGAAGAATCTTGAATTAATAAAATCTTCTGTTGACTTACCAGATTGGACACTCTAAGATTTTCTGCATAGCATTAAGGACATTTTGTACTTCTTCAACGCGATCCACACATAAATCCATCTTTTCCTTTTACAAGGAACTTTAACATATAAACAAATGCATATATAAGTAAATCACTTTAAAAGGCTTGAAAAACAACAGCTTAGTTTCACTGTCATTTTTAAACGAGAAATTTAAGACTGCAGAGTTTCAAAGTTATATCAACCATAGAATAACAAAAGCTTTTTCTTTTTTTTAATTCTACGTTTTTCATTGTAATTAAGACCACTTTAAATTGTTTTTTCAGTTCCTTTTTGGTCTCTTCCTTTCTCCAAGCAAGTGAAAACCTCAATGGGTGACTGGGTGAGTGGTGGTAGCCTCAGATTTCTCCAATCATCTTGGCTGTTTCCTTTTTCTTGCGAAAAAACCAAAACGAACAAAAACAAAGCCAACACCAACCAAGGCTCCCCACCCTTGTCATTCCCCAGTGTTTTCCACTGGCCTGTACTCAACTCAGGAGCCTCAGGCACATCCAAGCCAGCAGCATCTGTGACTAGTGATACCTGTCTATTTTCTCCTTGTCTCTTCTCGGAAACGCATATGAATTCAGTTGCTAAGGGCTCTCCCTCCTACAAAATCCTGTCTCCTCCTCCTCCCAGACACAGGCCTGCCTCTATGCTTCCTCAGGGTCCCCTTCTGACATAGATCAACCCGTCTCTTTATATTATGGTATTCTCCAGCTCCCATCATCAGGATTCCCCTTCGGACACACCCAGCCCTCGCCTTATTCTTGGCTCCTCCCCCCACCCCGCGACCCCAAGTGCACCCCTCCCCAAGATTATCCCATATTCAGTATCTTAGGCTTCTCAGGTTCTACCCTCCGCCCTCCCCTGCCAGATATATCACCCGTCTTGCGATCCTTCAGAAGTCCCCTCCCCAACTCTCTCCACATCTGTTTCTTGCCTGTCCCTCGGAGCACCCCTTGGACCCTCTTCCCTTCCCCAAGGCTCTCTCACCTCTAATCACAGCAAAGCGTCTGGGCTTTTCGGGCCCAGAGGCCCAGGGACCCAGTTATCTGAAAAACTCCCCAGTCAATCCAGAAAAATCAGCGAGCTTACGTTGCGCAGTCGCACTTTTAATTTATCTGTAATTCCCGCGCTTTTCCGTTGCCACGGAAACTTGTCGATGCGGCTGGGCGAGAGCCTCTCAGAACGCGAGGTTGAAACACGTAACGGAAGGGCGGAGCAGAAAGAGCCAAATCTGTCGGGGCTCCCCGTTGGTCACCCTGTCTTTCCCTGTGTTACGTAATTAGTAAGAGACGGAAGAGAAGGAATTCTCCCGGAGTTTTCTATTAGGCCCGCCCTCTCACCTCTACGCTTCCAGCGGCCTCTTATTACATCACAGTGATTGCTGTGCTAAGGTCGCAATCGCTGAGCTCCTAATTGAGCCCAAGATAGTGCCTGCACACTCGCCAGATGAGATCTCGTTCCCTCACCCCCTCTGCCGCAATGGAAGTCTCCAGTTTAGGTAAATAAAAGGATTGCAGGCAAAAAAAACTACGATTTCCAGCATGCACTGCGGATCAAAAGCCCTTCGCCAGAGTGTTCCTTGGAAACTGTAGTCTTATGGACGGGAGCTTCAGACACTGGAAGCGGGCAAGATTCTCAGGGCAGCCCAGTTGATAGATTGAAGACCTCCGCACGCTTATGCACGTCAACAGAAATGGATTGGAATGTTAATGTTTTCGTACCTGGAGAGCGGAAAATAAGCTAAAGGCCCTACAAGTCCTAGGGAGACTACAATTCCCATCCATCCTCGCGAGTCTTGGATAAGTAGTTCTCTAAGGTCAGTGACCTAGGGGAACGCAAGTGGCCTCCGAACTTACCTGGGAAGGGGACATAGGTTCCAGCCCACGGCTGCGCACTCATAGTTCCGCCCCTCGGCCCCAGTATTTGTTATTGTTTTGCAGTTCTGGCTGCTCTTGTCCCTCCCCCGCAGGCCCACCTTCAACCAATCAGTAGCGTGGCAATTTTGAGGGACAAGTGGTAGAAGCCAATGATCTTGTCGGAAACTCAGAAAGTGGGAGCTAGGCCCGGTCTCTAGCCGCCATGTTAGATTTACCCCGCAGGGGTAGCAGCAGAGCTGGCAGCAAACGGTCCCAGCACTGGCCTCAGGCGGCGCCCCCCGGGGGCGGGAAGCTGGTAAGGAAGCCGCTGCGATTACCTAGGGGTAGGGTCAGGTCGCGCTGAGAGGGCTTGGGGAAGTTGAAAGGAAGAGTCCTCAGTAGAAGCGGGGCGACTTTTTCCGTGTGTGGGGGCAGCCGTTCTTTTCAGTGACCAGATGGGAGAGCCGTACTTGTTCTGAGGGGCTGAAGGGGCAGATACCGCCGGTGGGATGGAGGGCCCACGGCTCAGAACGGCTGGCTTCTCCTGATGGAAGGCTGAGATTCACCGGCACAAAGAGGGCCTAGGCAAAGAAAACGAGAGAGTCCTTAGAGGGTGGTGACACTCTTTGGGACCTGGAGCGCTAGAAAACAATAACTGGAAGACTAAGATAAAGTCTGCAAGAAGAAAGAAAAAAGACCGTACAGCCTCCTCATCCCATCCCCCTTCTCTTTTTAAGAAACTCATGAAGTAGTCTCCTTGGTCAGGGACCTCTGGTATTAAAAGGGTACCGTTCTTCTATTTTGTCAAACACCCAGCTTTCCAGGTCACACATTTTAACGTCCGGGATATCTTGTACAAGCGTCTGGTGGAGACAGTAATCATAGCTCAGGTTCCCAGGCCTGCTTCATTAAAGAGGTTTTCGGTATCCTGAAAAAAACTGACGTAGAGGAAAAGCTGACTTGTGCCAAGCGAAGGTGAGTCAGTAGCATGAAGTTATAATAATGCCGTTTAATGAAAACTGAAGGCCTAGGCGGCAGCTTCGTGATTTTATTGTCTTTAAACCTACAAGGACAGATGGACCTAACCATAGCTTTGGTGTTCCACAAGTTCAAGATAAAGGCTCTTGCTATAAGAATTTTCACATATAAGCCAAGCGGCAGTTCTTTATGAGACCTGGATGTGATCCAGCTAAGCTGGCCTCCCCCACTTCCTGTTTTCGCATCAGCCGAACAGCTGAATGAGCTCCAAAGTATCTCAACTAATTTCCAGTTGTGTAATTTGAGGAAAGGGGAGGAAGATTAGTTTTCTCTGGACTCGGAAAAGGGTGGAAGTGTGTTCCTCGGAAGTTGAAAAGTGAGACTGTTTCAGAGTCCCCCCTTTTGGCAGACTGAATCCGTCACTTCATTTCCCTGATTTTTTTGCCCAAGATCGTGGGGAGTTGACGGAGTTCTTTCCAAGTTTTAAGGACGTCCAGAATTGCATTCCATATGACTGAATGTCAGCAAGATTGCTAAAACCAGTATTAATATTTTCGTGGTGAACTTGACTCTAGATGGAGACAAAGAATGACAAAAAAGTGGGAGATAATTGTTTTTGGATTTAAAAGAAATCCTTGATCCTCAAACCTTCAAGGTCCTCATTAATGACCTTGTTTTGTATTGCTGTGGAAAACAGAACTACTTTAGGCTCTAAAAACTAATATATCATAATAATTTTTTTATTTGAGTAACATTTTCATTTGATCCTTATGATAACTTTGTGAGGTTGTCAAAACACAGATATTAAACCTGTTTTACAGAGTAAGGAATTGAAGCTCAGAGGTTAAATGATTTGCTCACAGTTACATGGCTAGTAATGTGCCAGAGTAATGTGTCTGGAACCCAATTCTTTCAACCCTTCTGCCTCCTGCCCCATTACACTGTAAACCCCTGGGCCTTAATCTTGCTCATCTGTGTTCTGTGCCTGGGTCAGAATCTAGCTCTTTGTAGATGTTTATTAAAGGTATGTCAGTGAATATGTTCTAAAGCTGACATTTTTTATTACAGCTTATATTAAGACTTAAACTATTTTTTCATAAAGTCAAAAACAAATCAACCTAACAACTATAAGTAAACAAAATCCTTAAGTAAGAACAGGCCTTCGCTGGATAGCTCACTTAGTTAAAGCACATTGTCCCAGTACACCAAGGTTGCAGGTTTGATCCCTGCTCAGGCACATACAAGAATCAACCAATGAATGCATAAATAAGTAAAACAATAAGTTAATGTTTCCCTCTCTCTTCCTCTTTTCTCTCTCTCAAACCAATAAATAAATTTTTTAAAAAAAATTATTAAAATCAACTGATCAGAATAGACATGCACTTAAGGAATTGTTAACGTCCTAGGCATGATAATAGTATTGTGGTTATGTGTTTAAAAATTCTTATCTTTTAGAGACATATACTTAATTATTTTATGGATGAGGTGATGTGTGTCTGTCAAAATAATCCAGTAGGAAAAAGGTATTGCTATGAAAAGATTAGTCCTGAGTTGATGTTAATTATGGGAAATAGCTGATGGGTCTGTAGGGGTTCATCATATATATTTCATCATATATATATATATATTTTTGAGAGGAAAGGAGAGAGAGAAAAAAAAAATTGATGTGAGGGATAAACATTGATTTCTTGCCTCCTGTATGATCCCCAATTGGGGATTGAACCCACAGCCTTCTGGTGTATGGGAAGATGCTCCAACCAGCTGAGCCACCTGGCCAGGGCTCATTATATGTAACTGGTAATCCCTTTTTTTGTATAGATTTAAGGGTCCCCATAAAAATCATTTGTTTAGAAAATTAGATTGCAACTTGTCTGGGGTTATCTCAGTTGGTTAGGGCATTGTCCTGATACACCAAAGGTTACAGGTTCAGTCCCTGGTCAGGGCACATAAAAGAGTCAACAGTGAATGCATAAATAAGTGGAACAACAAATCAATTTTTTCTCTCTAAAATCAATACATAAAATTTTTAAAAAATTAGATTACTGTAGCTTCATTAAAACATTAGTTGACTGAGGTCTGTCCACATTAGGGGGATTGAGGATATGCAGGAATATAGTTGAAATAAGGGTAACCTTGAATTGATTATTGCAGTTAGGTGTTCATTACTCTCCACTTTTATGTATGTTTGAAATTCTCCATAAAAGAGAAAAAGTAGACTACAAAGAACATCAAGTTGGATGAAGGGGGTTGAATGCTACCCCATTATAGTTTCTCGGCTAATGTTTTGGCCCCTAAGTTGTTAAAATTGATCTAATAGAGAACCAGAGTTGCTCAATTTAAGAAAAGACTGCTTTTCCAAGAAGTATAGAATGTTGCTTTCAAGTTACAATATAAATTCCCTAATGGTAGAGACCTGATCCAACTTATCTCGATATCCTATTAGTAGATGGTAGATATCTGTTTAGTTAACTAATTATTATAAAGTTTCAGAAAATTCTAAAGGATTTTACAAATGTTAAGATGATTTCTGTGGATATGGCCAAAACTTACATTCTCTCAGCAAACGTTTACTCTTGAGATTTGTTTTAAGCCACCCACTAGATTGTAAGTGGCAGGAAAACAGAGACATTGTCTTCTCATTTACTGCTGTGTCCTCCAAACCTAGCTCAGCCTATATTAAATCCTCATAAGTATTTGTCAAATATATGTTTATACAGTTTACACCCTTTCTAATGTGTTTTCTCTTGCTTTTCCTCTCAACTCTAGCCCCACAGCATGGAACCACAGGTTACTCTAAATGTGACTTTTAAAAATGAAACTCAAAGCTTTTTGGTTTCTGATCCAGAAAATACAACTTGGGCTGATGTCGAAGCTATGGTGAGTGTTAACTTTTTTTTTTTTAAGATTTTATTTATTTATTTTTAGACAGAGGGGAAGGGAGGGGAAAAAAGAGAGAGAGAAGCACCAGTGTGTGAGAGAAAAAACATTGATCGGTGGCCTCTCACACGCCTACAACCCGGGCCTGTGTGCCCTGACAGGAATCAAACTGGCAACCTTTCAGTTTTGGGGACAATGCCCAACCCACAGAGCTACACCCATCAGGGCTGTGTTAATTTTGCTTTGTTTCTCCATTCTTTAAGCATAGATTTTTTTTCCCCCCTAAAGGTAGCTATTTTTAGCAGGGTTGTTTCATAGTGCAAAGTCTGTTATAATTATCATTTCTGAGCTTTTTGGAAAATTATTTTTGACAAGGGTTCAGTATTTATATAGGAAATATGCCCCAGAAAAGGGAACAAATAAATAAATTTCTTTTGAAGAATTTAGAAAGGAAAGGTGAAGTTATTTTTTAAGTGAGATAAAATGTAGAAAACCTATTAATTTTAGAAATGGTCTGAGGAATGAATTGATGTGGGCCCCACCCTAACCAGGCCCCAGAGGAATGTTCTCTTGCCTGAGAACAAATATTTTACTGTGGTTTGTGAACTATTTAAGATATAACTTATGTTTTGCAGGCACTGATTGCTTGCTTTTATTGCTGGGTCATAAGTTATTTCAAAGTTGAGCAGAAAAAATTCCTGCTGGTGCTTAGACAGAAGCTTATGTTTTGTTTGTTTTTTGTTTTTTGTTTTTTTGGTTAATGCTTTTCTTCCTCTTGGTTTGCCCTTTGTACTCTTGTTTGATTCGCAGTAGTGAATGTTTTACTTCCTGTATAACTGTTTATCTAACAAAAACCCTTTGGTAAAACCCTCTTTTACCTCGTTAGTAAAAACCTTTTAACTGGTTATGTGTTATGGCAACTAAAAAAGAAAAGAAATCTAGAGAGACCACAAATTGTGGTCTAATCTAGTCCTCTATCCTCCAGCAAATGACTCCTTTATACTGTCCTAGACAGATAGTTATCCAGAAATTTGGGTCTTGTTTGTTAAATGATCTGAAAATCAAACACAGCTTTTTTTTTCCTAATAGTTAAATTAGCTGACAGCTTGCCTTTTTTCTGTATTGTAAATGTTAAATTATAAAAGTGTAATATGTGCCCATTGTAATTAGAAGTGAAACAATCCAAAAAAGTTAATATCCCTCCATTGCCCCCTCCCTCCATCCACTGTTCCCACCTCTTTGAGGTAAACAATGTTAACATCTTTTATATGTACTTATCTACATTTCCCATTTTCATACAAATGTCATATTAGGGTCCTATTATAAACATTATAGTATGCAGCTTGCTTTTTTTACCCAATAGTATATTATAAACATAGTTTTCAATGAATAGGTAAGACTCCAAGCTCATTTTTTTTTAAAGTATAGATTGTCCACAGTATTATTGGTATTATAATTTAACCATCCCTTATTGAAAGATTGTTTATAGTTTCTTTTTAAATTGAGTATAATTGGCATATTAGTTTCAGATGTACAGCATAAGGATTCTGTATACATATCACAGTAAGCCAGGTTATCATCCATCTCCACACACAGTACAATTTTTTCAACTGGAAGTTTATAGCTTTTGACCACCTTCCACCCCTTGCCTCTGGCAATCACAGTGTGTTCTCTGTGTGTCTTGAGTTCATTTGTTTATTTATTTTTAAGATTCCACATATAAGTGAAATCATACAGTATTTGTCTTTTTCTGTCTGATTTATTTCACTTAGCATAATGCCCTCAAAGTCAAAAGGGTTTTTTTGGGTTTTTTAATTAATTTATTTATTTTTAGAGAAAGGGGAAGGGAGGGAGAGAGGGAGAGAAACATCGATGTGTGGTTGTCTCTTATGCACCTGCTACTGGGGACCTGGCCCAGGCATGTGCCCTGACTGGGAATTGAACCAATGACCCTTTGGTTTATAGGCTGGTGCTCAGTCCACTGAGCCATACCAGCCAGGACAGGGTTTGTTTTTTTTTTATTTTAACCACTATAAAATAAACTACAAGGGATAGTTCTTTGTGTATAACTTGTGTACTGTTCTGTAGGATAAAAGTGGGATTAATGGGTCATAAGACATGGGATTTTAATATTTAATGAATACGACCAGGTACTTTGTAAAACAGTTGTAGCACATCACAGAAGTATATTATAGTGACCTAAATTTTTGACAACGTTGGATGTTATGGCTTTCTTTTTTTTTTGGTCATCCTGTTGAGATGATATCTCATTGCTTTAATTTGCATTGTTTTGACTACTGCTAAAGTTTAATGTCTTTTCATATATGTTAGGCATATGTGGTTTCTTTTTCTATGAAATTTCTGTACATTTTTGACCACTTTACCCGGGTTGTTAATCTTATGATTAGCAGTTTTGCTGATACTCTTTGTATATTGCAGACATTACCCTTTTGCCTGTTGAGATGCAAATATTTTTTCCCAGTCCATTGTTTGTCTTTTGACTTTGTTTACAGTATTGTTTTTAACCACATGAAATGTTTACTTTTTATGCCCATCCTTTCTTTTATGATATCTAGGTTTCTGTTACAAACTACCTTTCTGATATCTTGATTATAGAGTGTGTACATTTCATTTGCAGGTAAAAGTTTCATTTGACCTGAACACTATTCAGATAAAATACCTGGATGAGGAAAATGAAGAGGTAAAGTATATTATGGCACCCATTGCCGGGTACCCAGCATAGGGATCTTATTTCTCAGGACTGATCAGGGGCTCGGAAAGTTCAGAATGCTTTTTATCTCATTTGTGTAGTGGTTTAAATGTATTTGATAGTTGCATGCTCTAAGCTGACTTGGGACATTTGAGATGGAGTTGAGAAATGGGGAAGCAACATTGAAGAAGAAAATTTGAGAGATGACTTTTAAACTATATAGTGATCTTAACTTTAAATATATCACAAGTTGCCATTTAGTTTATAATAATAATAAACCAACCTTTATCAGGTGGTTACAGTGTGTCAGTCTAAAAACAATACTATGTATTCGGTACTTTATTATTATTGCTGTTTACTCCTGAGGAAACTGTTGCTCAGAGAGGTTAAGTAACTTGCCCAAAGGCACAAAAGCTTGGAAGCATAGTAGAGTAGGGGTTCATACCACACCCTCAGGTTCCAGAGCCCAGGCTCCTAATTACTATATTATGCTGCTGCTTGATGTACCTGAAATAAAAGAGGATAAAGTAGTTGAGCAATAAAGTTTCTTAATTATTAGTTACACGTAGTTAATGCTACTGGAAAAGCTGAACCCCTGTCCCGAGATTTTGCACCTATCCTGTGAGGCTGGTCCTAGAAACCTGCTCAGTTGTGAGAGGTTTATAATCCACTGTTGCTTTTTTTTTTCCTTTCACAGGTGTCCATCAATAGTCAAGGTGAGTCAGAAGCCTTCATCGGTTCATGGGCATATGCATTTCCATATACACTCAATCTTGTAGTATTCATTTTAGAGTGGAATTGGGTATTCAGTAAGTTGGCATTGCACTCACTCATCCATGGGCATTAAGTAACAGGGCAGATTTTTATTTTCTGGGAATTTTTTGTACATCGGTAGGTGCCTTTCATTGGAACCTAAGGACAGCTTTAATGGGAGGTTCTCTTATATTTAGGATGCTAATCTTCTGAAAATATGCCTCCCAGTTTAACACACATAACTTGTTCTCCTGGTGTTGCATTTGTCTCTGACTTAGTATATATATTAATGTCAATTTATAAACAAGCACTGTTCCAGGAGCTTACTTATGAGATGATTGTTCAGAGGTTGAACTGTACTTTCCTGCAGGAACAGTGTTATATCTGCAGGTTAGGTTACCAGGCTACCCTCCAAAAGCTCGTTCTAACCAGCTGAAATGATAGTATCGACACCACTCATGACCCCCGAGTCCTGAGCTTCACTAAGCCTAGTGTGCGGGAGCTGAGTAGAGGCTTCATAACTGGAAAGCTTCAGTAGCAGAGAGAGTGGGATTTAAAGGGGAGAACTAACCTGTAAGTAGCTTCTTTTTGCAAGGTGATGAGAAGGGAGTTTGTCAGCATAAATGTAGTAGCTGTTCATATGTAAGGAATGTAAGCTAAGAATTCTTAAAAGTAAGGATTGGCTGTACTTAATAGAACCTTTTGGTCTGGTGAAGAAATATCACAGTATGTATTTTTTGTCCTTTTAGGAGAGTATGAAGAAGCACTTAAGGTAATGGTTTTTGCATCTTATCTTCAAATAATTTAAAAAATATTTATGATTAAAACTTGAACCTGAATTCCATTAGCCATGGGGAGAAACTAATGAATATAAACAGAGGAAAACTTATTTTTAGGAAAACTATGATGAGTAGGGCATACCACTCAGCAAAAGGCAGTTCCTAATAGAAAGGTTTTTTTCAGTTATCATTTTATCTCATTTCTGGTCTTGGTTGGCAGTATTTAAAAATACAAAGAACTCTCTGGAATGGTGCTTTCTGGTTGACATTTTTAATCTTCCTTCACCTTGATCCCCCTACATAATGTTGCAGTATAACGTAGAAGAATTTAAGGTATAAAGCATCCTGTTACAAACAGTCTCTTGTTTGTCAGTGATGAATTAGAGCATTCCTCAAGGTCACTCCTTCAAGGTGTGCCAGCTGTTCTTTCATTACCGACTTTGAAGGTTTTTCTTTAAAGTTTGATGATCCTTATGAACTTCTAGTCCAAGACTAAGCTATTTTCCACAATCACTTTTGGCCTAGGGAGGGAAAGGCAAGATTTTTCCATTGGGAGCTGGATTTACTCTTTTTGGTTTCCGGTCAAAATTGCTGTTCTGGGTGCCACTTGTTTCAGTAGCTTAGCCTATGTCTTCTTGGTTTTTACTCAGAAATCCTTATTTACCAGCTAATTTCTCGGTTTTGGATATTCAGACCCTTCCTTCGAGTCTCACAGTCAAGATACCCATCTCTGTTAATAATTTCTCATACTTCATAATTTTCTCTGTGCCCCAGTTTCATGTGGTCTTCCTGTTTCCTCTTTGCTTTTAAGCTATTCCAGCATGCTGTTCCCCCATACCCCTTCAATTTTATGCAATTTTTCCTGGTTTTCTTTTTTCCTATTATCAGAATTTCATTTTAAAAGTCTTCTGAGATCTTCAAAACTAATACATTTTCCACAGTCACTTTTAGTTTACCTTGTAAATCAGAAATCTTGGACCTCAGGAGTCTAGACTTTATAAAAGCCTACCTTTTCACAGGAAGCAAGACTTTATATATAATAGTATTATTTAATACTTAAGGTCCCATGTTTATATTTAGACATATTTCCTTGAGCATTTCTTTTTCTACAAGCTTTACCACACATTTCACTAAAAATTTCTTGATTTATTGTCTAAAATAGGATTTGGCAAACTATACCCCATGGGCTGGCCATATATTTTTATAAATAAAGTTTTGTTGGAACACAGCTGTGTTCATTCCTCCTGTGTTGTCTGTGGCTGCTTCTCTGCTATAATAGCAGCGTTGTGACAGAAGCTGTGTGGCCTGTAAGCCTGAAGTATTTATTATGTGGCCCTTTAAAAAGTTTGCTAATTCCTGATTTAAATAATATCTTTCGAACGTATTGGCCATGGAATGGTGTTTTAAAATGAAATCTTAAGAGGTCTAATGTGTAAAATATTGAAGAATAGCTATTGTCACTGGGGGACAAGTTGGGGAAGCTAAAACCCCATGGACTTCCAATTTTTGGACACCGGAGTACCTTCATGGAAGCTCAAATGCTCTTTGAAGTAAGGTTTTCAGAATAGGATTTTTAAGATGTTCTTGAAAAAGGAGCGACTACTTAAACATGGTTTCCAAAATACTATTCTTAGTGTGAAAGTAAACACATAACTATAGAACATAACTTGAAGTTTCTCGGGTTCTGGTAGTCTGGTATTGACTTCTTTGAAAAGTTGAGATTAAAATCCATAAAGGAAGACCTACATAAAAACCAATTAAACAGAAAAGTAGTAACCCAGTTAATAAAAATGTCTCACCTAATAAAGTTCTGCACTAAAAACCTGCTTTTGTGCTTTTAATTACAAAACTATTCCTAGTTAACATCTAGGCAAGGAAACAGCAGACTGACATGGTATATGTCACTTGATTTAATTAAACATTTCCCAGCATAATTCACCACACCTCTTCTGTTTGAGAGTCATTTTTTAATCATTTAAAATTTTTTTCAATTATACTTGACATACATATTAGTTTCAGATGTACACCCCAGTGATTAGACATTGTATAACTTACTAAGTGATCATCCTGATAAGCCTTGCACCCATCTGACACCATACATAGTTATTAGAATATTATTGACTATATTCCCTATGTTGTTCTTTATATTCCCATGACTATTCTGTAACAACGAATATGTACTACTTAATCCCTTTACCTTTTTCATCCATTGCCCAAACCCCCTTCCATCTGGCAACTGTCAAAATGTTCTCTGTATCTGTGAGTCTGTTTCTGTTCTGCTTGTTTATTTTGTTTTTTAGATTAAATTATTGATAATGTCTTTATTGCCATTTTATTGTTTATATTTTTGCCCCCTTTTTTTTTCCTTCTTAAAGGAGATCCTTTAACATTTCATATAATACTGGTTTCTTAATGAACTCCTTTAGCTTTTTCCTGTCTGAGAAGCTCTTTATCTGTCCTTCGATTCCTTTTTTTTTTCTCCTTCTCCAGCAAACAAGTTTATTCAGGAACAACAAAGAATTGCAGTTCCAGACATGGGGTCTAATGGTAAACCACACCCAAGTCCAGAAGACAAAGGAGGGACTCTTTGTTGTTGTTGTTGTTTTTATTATCGATTTTAGAGAGAGGGAGGGAGTAAAAGAGAAAGAGAAACATCAGTTTCTTGTTCCGCTTATTTATGCATTCATTCGTTGATACTTGCATGTGCCCTGATGGGGGAACTAGGATCAAACCAGCAACCCTGGTGTATGTGGAGGATCCTCCAACCAACGGAGATCCTGGCCAGGGCAGGACTGATTCTTTTAAAAGGGAGCTGTTGTAAACAAAGAATTAATTGGAGGGAACAGAGTTGGAAGTGTCACGGCTTTTCATTGGCTGAGCTGTAACAGCCTCATTGGTTAAGTGGTTCCTGCAGCACAGGAATAGATCCTCCTTCCTGCTGGAGTAGCAGAGCACAAAAGCTTCTTCATCTTTTTTTTTTCTTTTTCTTTTTTTTTGGTCTTGGCCATCTTTGGGACTGTTTCATCTGTCTGGAATTCTCTTCATCCAGTCAGGGCTTCAAATATTAACTCATTATTTTTCAAAACTCACATTGTCCTTCAATTCTAAATGATAGCTTTGCTGGGTAGAGTAATCTTGGTTGTAGTTCTTTGCTTTTCATCAGTTTGAATATTTTTTGCCAGTCTCTCCTGACCTGCAAGGTTTCTGTTGAGAAGCCAACTGACAGTCACATGGGAACAGTCTTATAGGTAGCTAACTGCTTCTCTCTTGCTGCTTTTTTTTTTTTTTAATCCTCACCTGAGGACTTCCTCATTGATCTAGAGAATGGGGAAGGGAGGGAGAGAAATAGTGGTGTGAGAGAGAAACATCAATCAGTTGCCCTCTCATATATCCCCCAGCCAGGGACTGAACCCGCACCTAGGCATGTTCCCTGATCAGGAGACGAACCCACAAACCCACGAACCCACAACCCCTTGGTTTATAGGATGACATTTTAACAAGCTGAGCCACATCGGCAAGGGCTCTTGCTGCTTTTAATATTTTCTCTTTGTCTTTAACCTTTCGCATTTTTAAAAAATATTTTATTATTTTTAGAGAAGGGAAGGGAAACATCAATGGATGGTTACCTCTCTTGCACCCCCTACTGGGGACCTGGCCTACAACCCAGGCACGTGCCCTGACTGGCAACTGAACCTGCAACCCTTTGGTTTGCAGCCCAGCATCAGTCCACTGAGCCACACCAACCAGGGCTAACCTTTTGCATTTTAGTTATGATTTGTCTTGGTATGGGCCTCTTTGAGTTCTTATTTGGGATTCTCTGTGCTTCCTGGACTTGTACGCCTGTTTCCTTCACCAGGTTATGGAAGTTTTCTGTCATTTTTTCAAATAGGTTTTCATTTTCTTCCTCTCTCGCTTCTGCTTCTGACACTCCCATGATGCAGATATTAGTATGCTTGAATTTGTCCCAGAGACTCCTTACACTATCCTCATTTTTTTGGTTTCTTTTTTCTTTTTGCTGTTCTGATTGGGTGTTTTTGTTTTTGTTTTGCTTGCTTATCTTCCAAATCTCTGATTTGATCCTCACCTTCATCGTCTCTACTGTTGATTCCTTATAATGTATTCTTCATTTCAGTTAATGTGTTCTTCTACAGTTTTGTTCTGTTCTTTCATTTGGGACATGTTTCTTTGCCTCCTTATTTTGGCAGCTTCCTTATGTTTGTTTCTGTGAGTTAGGTAGAGCTGCTACATCTCCCAGGCTTAGTTGAGTGGCCTAGGGTAGTAGGTGTTTTTATTGGGTCCAGTGGCACAGCCTCCCTGATCACCCAGGCATGGTACTTGAGGTGTTCCTCCCTCCCCGTGAGGGCTGTGTATACCCCTGTCTTGCAGTTGAGCCTCGATTGCTGTTAGCATGTCAGGTGGAGGGATTTACCCCCAGGCCAATCACCTGCAAAAATTGTCCATGACCATCTACCTCTGACCACCATGGAGGATCAGCTGTGCAGGGGCCTGCCTCACAGAGCAGGACTGACTTCAGCAGGGCTCTCATGCCTGTTGAGTCCACCCCTTGAATTTGTCACTTATGGAGATGGTTGAGTGGTGGTGCTTTGATGTGGTCTAAAGCTGTCCACTGTGTGCACTGGCTCTGGGGCCCCCCAGGAGGTGCAGGCCAAGGTCAGCTGCCCTGTGTTCCTCCCAGAGCCGCCCAGGCAGGAACTAGAAAGCGATCTGCAGATGGCTGCTACTTGTGCTGGGCTGAGAGGTGTCCAGACAAGGCCAAGCTGTGAGCCAAGGCCAACTGCTGCTAGCGCCCAGCCTGGGGTCGGTTAGTGAGGGGAATGGGGCTCACTGCCTCAGTGAGCCAGATACAGTTTGTTTAAGAGATTTTAGGAAGACCTGAAGCCTGAGCCAAGACATACCATTTGAATGGAAAATCCACTGGAAACAGCTTAGGTGGGTCCTAAAGTTGGGTGAAGCAGGGCAAACAGTGTGAGCCACGTTGATGGGAGTCTCAGATATGACACCCACCTACCAGCTCTGTGGGGAGGGGGCCCATCAAAAGAACAGTGGCCCCTGCTAGCACTGTTGTCTAGGAGAAAGCTGCCGGTCTCTGCCAGCTGTCACCCTCATGCCAGACTATTTAGTTCCTCCCCATATGTCTCTGGTGCCTTTCAACCTGCTGCCCTAGTGCAGGAGCTCAAAGAGAGTGAGTTCAAGTAAGTCTGTGTACTGGCCCTCTAAGAGGATCTGCCTGGGACTCCAGAAGCCCTATGTTTCATTCAGCCACAATCCCCACTGGTTTTTACAGCCAGGATTTATGGGGACTTGTCTTCCTGGCACTGGAACCGTGGGCTGGGGTGCCTTGAGTGGGCCTGGGACCTTTTGCTCTTCAGTGGGGTCCTCTGCCACCGAGATATCCTTCCCAGTTTTTATTTCCCACACATGGGTCTGGGACCAGCCTGTTTCATGTCTTCACCTCTCCTACCAGTCTCAATATGGCATCTTTTTTTTTTTTCCGGTTTCAGTTTATTTTTAGGAAGAGGGGAAAGAAAGGAGAGTGAGAGTATGAGAAATATCAGTGTGAGAGAGAAACATTGATCGGTTGCTTCTTGTATGTACCCCAACTAGAGATCGAACCCATAACCCAGGCACATGCCCTGGTTGGGAATCAAAGTGGTAACCTTTCACTTTGCGGGGTGATACTCAACCAGCTGAGTCACGCTAGTCAGTGCTGGCTGTTTCTTTATTTCCGTAGTTGTAGGACTTTCATTCAGCCAGATTTCAGGCAGTTCTAAGTGATGATTGTTCTGTAGTTTAGTTGTAATTTTGATGTGGTTGTGGGAGTAGGCAAGTATTGCATTTACCTACTCCACCGTCTTTCACCATCTTTTTTTTTTAATTAAAAGATTTTATTTATTTATTATTAGAGAGGGGAAGGAGGGAGACAGAGGGAGAGAAACATCAATGTGTGGTTGCTTCTCACAAGCCCCCTACTGGGGACCTGGCCTGCAACCCAGGTATGTGCCCTAGACTGGGAATCGAACCAGCGACCCTTTGGTTCGCAGACCGGCGCTTAATCTACTGAGCCACACCAGCCAGGGACTACTCCACCACCTTGACCAGAAGTCCTGTTTGCGTGTCTTTGACTTTTCCTTTGGGAAAGGAGAATCACACAGTATGTTTTTATTTCATAACATACGCCCTCAGATGGCAGTTAAGCAGGGAAACCAACTGCAGATGCAAGTCCATGAAGGCCACCGTGTTGTTGATGAAGCCCCAACCCCCGTTGTAGCAGAGAAACAACCTGTTGCCAGGGCAGGGAAGAAGCCACTTGCACATTATTCCTCACTGGTGAGAGTCTTGGGATCAGATATGAAGACCCCAGAGGAACCTGCAGCACAGGTATGAAAGAAATGGACCTCTGTACAATTTTTCTTCTTTCTTTCTTTCTTTCTTTCTTTCTTTCTTTCTTTCTTTCTTTCTTTCTTTCTTTCTTTCTTTCTTTCTCTCTCTCTCTCTCTCTCTCTCTCTCTCTCTCTCTCTCTCTCTCTCTCTCTCTTTACGGTTTTTTCTTTTTATTTTTAGGCAGGGAGAAAAAATGGGAAAGAAACATCAGTCAGTTGCCTCACCACCCCCAATAGGGGACCTAACCCACAACCCAGACATGTACCCTGACCGGGGGTCAGACCTTTCACTTTGCAGAATGACGCCCAGGCAAATAAGCCACACCAGTCAGGGCGCTAGTTTTTTAACCTTAGTGTTTCATTCTCTCATGTAAGATTTGAGCTCTTCATTGGGAGTTAGGGTAGGGTGACCGTATCTGTCTATGACTTTTTTTGTCCTTTTAATCCTTACCCGAGGATATGTTTATTGATTTTCAAAGAGAGAAACATCGATGTTAGAGAGAAACATTGATCAGTTGCCTCACACACACGCCCCAACTGGGCATCAGACCCACAACCTGGGTATGTGCTCTGACTAGGAATCAAACCCACAACCTTTTGGTGTATGGGACAGTGCTCCAACCAAGTGATCCACCTGGCCAGGGCTCCATCTTTCTTTTTGAAACTGGTCACAGTGGTAAATTCTGGAGAGGAATTGATTAGAATGACACAGAGACTTTGTTTTTCTTTTATACTCCTTCATACTCTCTCTTTTTTTACCACGTGTTTTATTTGACCAAAAGAAAGCAACCCTCAAAATAATGCATTTCAGGAAAATTATTATTATTTTTAAAAGATGTTATTTATTTTATTTTCAGACAGAGGGGAAGGGAGAAAAAGAGGGAAACATAATGTGTGGTTGCCTCTTGCGCATCCCCTACCGGGGACCTGGGCCACAACCCAGGCACGTGTCCTGACTAGGGAATCGAACGAGCGACCCGTTTGTTAGCAGGCCGGTGCTCAATCCACTGAGCTACACCAGCCAAGGCAATTTCCAGAAAATTATTGTAGGTAGAAATGAAAAGTAACCTGCAAGATTCTTAATTGTGTTTTCTTGTGACAGTTTCCATTTGATCCACATGATGCAGACCAGCCTCAAGATAAGCCCCCAGACTGGTTCACAAGCTACCTGGAGACAGTAAGTGTTCCCTGTGACTTGGGTTTTAGCAGCAGTGTGTGGAGTATGGAAGAAATAGAAAGCAAAACCCAGATGGCTCCTGCCTCTGGCAGCTAATAATTTCCAAACAAGTACTTCCAGTAAAGAAAGCTCTCTACTTTTGCAGTGATATACCAGAAAAAGAGTACATTTAATTCTAAGGTTGTAATGGAGGGAGATAAGTCTCTATACTTGAGAAGGAAGAAGTTGGAAATTTACTCATCAAAAGGATTTCTTGATGTTTTTTTGAACTATTTTAGGTGTGGGATAAATACACCTTCTTTTGCTATGTTTCTGTCCATTCATTCAGTAGATATTAGCTGTTTATTATATTCTTACATTATACCACAGATGATGAGGTCTCAGGTCTATTTGGTATCTTCATGCCTTTTCCCAGAATTGGAACTGAGGGATTTTCCCAGCCCCACTCCCCACCCTGAATCTTCTGTTCTGTGTTCTAGTTCAGAGAGCAAGTGGTTAAAGAAACTGTTGAGAAGCTTGAACAGAAATTACATGAGAAGCTTGTCCTCCAGAACCCATCCTTGGGTTCCTGTCCCTCAGAGGTCTCAATGCCTATTTCAGAGGAAACACTGTTTTTGCCAGAAAACCAGTTCAACTGGCATATTTCTTGCAACAGCTGCCAAAGGAGGATCTTTGGTGTGCGCTACCAGTGCAGGTAAGCAGTAACTTGGGAATGAATAGCTATTAGTACACCTTAGAACAGGCCCTCCTGGCATTCTGGTTAAGTAACGGGAAACTGCGTGTACTCTTATGTCTGAGCGTCAGCTATAGCAGCTCTGGATTGGAGACAAGCTGTTCTTCACAAGAAAAAATAACTGCCCTGACCGGCATGGCTCAGTTGGTTGGAATGTTGTCCCATAACCAAAATGTCACCAGGTTGATTCCTGGTCAGGCCACAGGCCTGGGTTGCAGGCTTGATCCCCAGGTGGGACACGTGCAAGAGGCAGCCAGTCGATGTTTCTCTGTGACATCAATGTTTTTTTCTCCCTCTCCCTTCCCTTCTCTCTCAAATGAGAATAAAATAAACCTTAAAAAAAAGGAAAAAAGTAATTATTTGAATAACTAGTCAGATTGTTGTGTTCAGATACGCATTTGAATTAACAGTGCCAGACCAAATTATGTTCCTCAAAACAAAATTGGATCACCAAAAATTGTCTCCCTGTTGTTCTAAATACTTTCATACCTGGTTTCCGTCCATAGATTGTCCGTTGACATAGATATAGGTTAAACGTTACTGTACTCAGTTTATCAATGAAGAAAATTGAGACATGGCATGGTCAGGTGGCATGCTCTGGTTACCACCTAGCTGGTAATAGAGCAAATATGGAAGTCTGGTCTCATCTCCCTACCACAGGTACTTTCTACTGTGCCATTTCTTTTCCCTGTAGTGTCTGCCCATCTTACAATATCTGTGAAGATTGTGAATCGGGTCCATATGCCCATGACTCCAACCATGTCCTGCTGAAGTTGCGGAGACCTGTTGTGGGTTCCTCTGAACCATTCAGTCACTCAAGGTTCTCTACTCCTCGTCTTCCTGCTGCTCTGGAACAAGCCAGGTAAACCATATATACATGATGGGATGTGTGTTCTCCGTTTGGCCTCTTAGTTCTAGTGACAGGCTGTGAATCACAAAACTACAAATAGTCTCCTTATTTCCTGCCCATTTCTGGTTGATGTGCAATGATTGGGACAATTACCCAAAGCTAATGAAATGGAAATGAGAGTTGTAGAAAGAGGTTAAGTAACTGAAACCTATATAATTTTATTGACCAGTGTCAACCCCCAGTAAGTTCAATTAAAAATAGCTTCAAGATTTGTGAGGTTTGTTTAATACTGTCCTTCCTTATCTCACAGGCTCCAGAAACAAGTTGACAAGAACTTTCTTAAAGCAGAAAAGCAAAGGTTGCGAGCTGAGAAGAAACAGCGTAAAGCAGAGGTCAAGGAACTTAAAAAGCAGCTTAAACTCCGCAGGAAGATTCATCTGTGGAATTCCATCCATGGACTCCAGAGCCCCAGGTCTCCTTTGGGCCGACCTGAAAGCCTCCTGCAGTCTAACACCCTAATGTAAGCCCAGGGCCAGGGTGGGAACCAAGACTTGAGGTTCGGCCCTCTAAGACTAGAACTTCAGCCAACGTCTATCATATCTGTTGGCAGCTCTAACACCCAGACTCTTAAAATGTCCCATTCTCTGATCCAAACATTTATTTTGACACTTCCTTTGTTGCCTTCGTCAGAAAGGTAGAAACCAGTAAGGTTCAGAACTGGTGGTGTGACCTCTTTTCACTGGAGGCAGTCTGGATTTGAAGCAAAAGGAGCAAATATTTTAAGCCTGACTCTCTGGTTGTTTTATTTATAGACCCTTGTAGTTATTCTCATCATAGCTTTTTAGCTCAGGAGTCAGATCTGTCTTCTGTTTGTAAAAAATGTTATCAGTATTACTTGTAAGTCAAATGCACTAGTACATTCTCAGGAGTCAGAGTCTCAGGCTACAGTGTTGGTTACTTAGAAGCCATCGCACCCAATAGCAAGTGACTGACTGTCTGAATTACTGTTCAGGCTCCCTTTGCAGCCCTGTGCCCCAGCTATACCAACGCTCAGTGCAGCATTTGTGGATGAGAATTTGCCTGATGGGACTCACCTTCAGCCAGGAACCAAGTTTATCAAACACTGGAGAATGAAAAATACGGGAAATGTAAAGTGGAGTACAGACACAAAGGTATTTTTCCCACAAAAGTGTAAAGATGAAGTGATTTGAAGTGACAGAGCACTCAGCTGACAAGCTTGCTTTCTTTCTCTTGTCACTGTTCATTTCAGCTCAAGTTCATGTGGGGAAACCTAACTATGGCTTCGACCGAAAAGAAGGATGTTTTGGTTCCCTGCCTGAAGGCCGGCCATGTCGGAATTGTGTCTGTGGAGTTCATTGCCCCAACCTTGGAGGGAACATACACTTCCCATTGGCGTCTTTCTCACAAAGGCCAGCAGTTCGGACCACGGGTCTGGTGCAGTATCATAGTGGACCCTTTCTGCTCCACTGAGAGCTCTGATAATGTTGAAAAGGGTATGGTTAGCCCAAGCAAAACTGATGACCTCACCAGCCAGAAAGAGGTGAGCATTGGAAGGGGTGACCAGAACTAAAAGAGCCCACTCACAGCTGATCTTTCTTTTAGAAATCTGGAAAGGCTAGCTTCACCCCCTTCCTCCTACCCCCCAAAACACGCTAGATGTTGGATCTAGTCCTTGGTGGGGGCTTTGCTTGTGTATCCTTAAGATGTGGTGCAGGTGGCCCTCAATGCTTTTATATCTCTTTGTAATGATGCATTGCCAGCCTCTTTGCTATACTGGGGAAAGTAGGGCTTCCTGGCTGGCCTGTGGAACTGCTGGACTGATGGCTTTGCTCCTGAACGTTCATCTCCTCAGTGTCCTTTGAGCGTGTTCCCTAAATAATAATGAAGTCTTGCCCTAGTTGTTATTCAGTGCAGTTTTGTTTTGTTTTTTTAAGGCAACCTCCCTGTATTAGTTGGGCACTTTTTTTAGAGTGTTTACTATTTAAATTTAGTTACCCAATGTTAGTGTCTTAGTTTTGACTGTTACAATGGTTAATCTAAGTTGTCATTATGGGAAGCTAGATGAAAGGGGGTAATAAGTGAACTCTACTATTTTTGCAACTTTTCTATAAGTCTAAAATTATATCAAAACAAAAAGTTTAAAACATGGGGTGCATAGCCCTGGCTGGGGTGGCTCAGTGGATTGAGCACTGGCCTGCAAACCAAAGGGTCGCTTTTTTGATTCTCAGTCAGGGCACATGCCTGGGTTGTGGGCCAGGTCCCCAGTACAGTAGGTGGCACGCGAGAGACAACCACACACTGTTGTTTCTCTTCCTTTCTTTCTCCCTCCCTTTCTCTCAAAATCTTCAAAAAAAAAAAATTTTTTTTTGGTGCAGTGTTGTTTGTCAGCTTGCCTTTTTGAGTTCTGTTGAAGGGCCTAAAATTTGTCCTAATGGTTTTTCTCTATAGGCAGCTTTTCTTCTGGCTAAAGAAGAAATTCAGCTTGGTGAAGTGACTGAGCAGACAGAAGCAAAAGAAACCTGCACCTCACAGAAGACAAAAAATGTTACCAGTGAGAGGGAGCTCTACATCCCGTCCGTGGACCTTTTAACTGCCCAGGTGGGAGATTGAGCACTTTGAGGGGCAAGGGAAAGAAATATTGGGGAAAGAGTTCTTAACTTGTTAAAGAGAAGGTGGTATAACCATAGATGGTGCCCAGAAATTTAGAGACATGCCCACTGTGATTCTGTCAGATGCATTGAATGGCAAGGCAATCCGTGGAAGCAGGTTTTTAAACTGTTTATTCTTTGAATTGGAAGCTCAGTCTTGTGCTTCACCACAGCTTCCCTTTAGTTGCCTCTTCATTTCTTCCGATTGGCTCTGCTTCACCCACACTGCATTTTCTCTCTTCCCTGCCATTTGGCTATTTGAACATCTCATTCCCGTTTAACTCTTTGTCCTTATTTTCATTTGACTGAGGTAAGGCATGAATTTGAACAAAGTTTAGTCTAGGATAATGTAGAGTTCAATGGCCTACAAGTCCTATGAAGACAAAACATGGCTCCAGCGTGTACCACCTAACATGGCCCATTTTTCCTCCAGGATCTGCTGTCCTTTGAGCTGTTGGATATAAACATTGTCCAAGAGTTGGAGAGAGTGCCCCACAACACTCCTGTGGGTAAGAATGTCACTCAGTCCACCTTGTTTATTTTATTAACAGGCATAAAGGAACTGTAGCCTAGGCTCTGGTAGTATTTTATTCTAAGTAAATAGACGGCAAGGAGTTCTTCCCCAGTGCGTTATTAAAGCTACACCCATGTGTCCATTTTCCGTTTTTTCCCTGTTGTCTGTCAGGCAACAATTTAAATTTGTGTAAGTCTTCTCCACCATAAAGGGACTCTTGTCTTCATTTTTCTCTAGATGTTGTGTCCCTCTTTCCTTTACATTCATGGTTCTGTCTTGGACATGGCCTTCTGGACCAAACAGCTATTTATGATCCTTCCTGCATTGATCCACCTGTCTGAGATACTCACCTAATAGTCCGGAGAAGTCCTTTACAGCAGGCCTCGAAGCCTGCCTGGATCTGTTTCAGCCCTGTGGGGAGCGAGACGCCTGTGAGCTGCTGCTCCTGGACACGGGCTTTTGATGATGTGATGTTTTTTCTTGGTTGATGGTTCTCCTGTCTTCATTCTCCAGATATGACTCCCTGCATGTCTCCTCTGCCACATGACAGTCCTTTAATAGAGAAGCCAGGCTTGGGACAGATACAGGAAGAGAGTGAAGGGGCAGGATTTAAAGCACTCTCTGGTAAGAAGTTAAATGTTTGTAAAATATTTGCATCCTTCCCTTCCATACCCACACACTGTGTTTACACAGACCCGCCTCCTAGCTAACCTTACCTCAGTGTGTAACTGGGTTTTCTGTCGCACCTCATTTTTAAAGTCTCCTCTCCTTGATGTGGCACAGATAGCAGCTGTTCCTTGGCATAGTATCAACATGGGTACATGACTGGAGAAAGGTTCTCAACGCTTTAAACACCAAGTTTAGACAAGATTCATGTCTTTCAGATTCCACAGCATCAGTAAACAGGAGGGCTGAGAATATTACTTCAGCAGAGGAGGCAGAAGATGATCTGAGTGGGACCCAGTTCGTATGTGAGACTGTAATCCGATCCCTTACCTTGGATGCTGCCCCAGATCACACCCCACCTTGCAGACAGAAGTCCCTGCACAGTAAGTGTCTTAAATTCCCGCACCAGGAGGGCGGTGCCTGAATTGTGATGGTCAGACCTGAATAGAAGATGTGCTCTTCTTTACTGAGAGTGGAGGCCTGGTGATCTTTGTTACAATTCAGATCATGGTGGTTTCTTTAGATTCAGCATACAATACCTGGCCATTTTAATTAGTTTCAGGAGCAAAGCAGCCATCGTAACTCGTTTGTGTACTTACTTGGGCAGAAATACAGCTGCAGGCCACAGACGAGCAGCAGCTGTGCCGCCTGGATTTTGCAGTAAGGAGTCTGTCTTCCTGTAAGTTGACAGAGCTCCTTAGCAGAGACCTCCATTGGCAGCTGAGTTGCCTCCTTTCTCCAGTGACAGCAGTCCAGGAAATAGTGGGCAGAAGCAGGAGTACCGAAATAAGTTTCTCATGGTTAAATTCTGCTATAAGAAATTTCTTTAGGTACCAGATAGGTAAAACCAATACAGCATATTTCAAGAACTACACAAAAATACAAATCCTAATGCATCAGAATAATATGGGAAAATCTCTTGTGTTTATTATAATGAAATTTGACCTATGACTTTAAATATTATTTGTTTTACTTGTTTAAGCTATATGCATAACAAAAAAGTCTGGAAGGACTTAAGACAAAATGTTCACAGTAGTTATCTCTAGGATTATAGCTACTTTTTTTTTCCCTTCATCCATGTTTTGCCATGACTACTCATTAATTAGCAGAGAGACAGAAAGTAGGCACGTAGTCCTGTAATACTCACCACCTAACATTTTCTCTTTTTATAGCACTGTAAGCTAATATGTCAGTTTTGACTCCGTCTCCGTGTATTAAACATTAGGTGAAGAGGAAAAGGAATGGGGCCTCCTTGTTTTCAGATTCATGGCACTTCTCAGAGGCCTGGTTGTTGCCGCCCACCTTGTTTTTGTGAGCGTCAATTCTGTCCCACTTTGCATAGGCTTCAGACTGAGAATACGGCCATGATATGGTTCCAGTAGCAACCCTTCCCTCCGAGCTGTCCCCCTCCTTTGGCTTTTATAACTGTGGCTCATGACACCCACAAGGCTTTACCAGATAAGGGTAGCTCCAGGGGTCGCTTTTAGCATATGCTTTAAAATCTATTGCTTTCCTCCTTTAGTGAAATTTGCCTCACCTGAGGAGGGACCACTTGGAGACGAGAGAGAGGAGATGGTCCATGTCACTGAGGAAGATGCTGTGGTGGAGGATGAGGAGGATGAGCTCAAAGATGAAGTTCAGAGTCAGTCCTCTGCTTCTTCAGAGGACTACATCATTATCCTACCTGAGTGCTTTGATACCAGCCGCCCCCTGGGGGACTCCATGTACAGCTCTGCACTCTCACAGCCAGGCCTAGAGCGAGGCGCTGAAGGCGATCCTGGGGTGGAGGCTGGGCAGGAGCCAGTCGAGGCTGGGGAAGGACCCCCCGGAGGGGAGAACCAGCCGCAGGGGCACAGCATCAATGACATCCTCATGACCTCACAGACTCTGGACACAGTTCCTCTAACCCCAGAGGTGGTGGGGCCTCCACCACAACTGCCCAGGTACCATCTACACCCCCCTCAGCTGGGCTGTTCTTCAAAGGTGAAATAAAGAGAGAGGAATCAATTTGATCTCAAAACCTGTTTTCCCCCGACCCCCAGCATGGAAAGAGACTTTCCCATAGTAAAGTCTCAATTTAGACGAATAAAAGTTGTACTTCCTAGTATTTGTGTATTCTGGATTCAAAGAAAAACTTGTTTTAGTTAATCTTAATTATCTGAGTATCATGTATCTACATGTTTTGATCATTGAGAGCCAGTTTCTTAAACACAAACATTCCTGGACCTTCCCTCCCTGTTCTATTGATTCATGGGCAAAGGCAGCAGAAACTCATCTCATATTAACTGAACAAAGTATAGTTAGGAAGTTGAATCTGTTATGGAAAGAAAGAGTATACTATAAAACCAGAGAGAAGTTACTTCTGAGAAATAACGCAGAAGTTATCTCTGCTGGATTCTGTCATTGTTTTCTCACAGGATGGAAAATGGTGGAGCCTTGACTAGAACTTTAACGTTCTCCCAGGCAGCTGTTTCCCTTTATCAGCACCAGCTGATGTAGGGAGGAGTGGCTAGACTGCAGCCAGTCTTTCTACCTTGACTGTGGCTGAAGAGGAAAACCAGGAGAACGAGCCCTTCTCACCTGGTCCCTAAATTCAGACATGTGATCTGGACCAGAAATGTGAAGCTTCTGTAAAGAATTTGGCACTGCTGTGCTTTGTGTACTGTATCCCTACCGTTACCACGGGCGCCTTTTCAACTTACTTTCAATGTTGTGTCTTTCCGAAGGAGCCCTCCTTGTGCACAGCTCCATGGCTCCCCAGGAGTGGATTTACCAGTTACCATACCAGAAGTGTCTTCAGTCCCTGATCAGATCAGAGGAGGTAATGACCAACCTGAGCTGTATCTCTTTTTTACTGTGCTCCCTTCTAATGGAAACCAGGTAATAGGCGCTCTGTCTTTGTAATTCTTGGCAGGTTTTAGAAACTTGCCCTTCCGTTCTTTCAGTGCTCCTCTAGCTTAATCTTTATTAAATGAGACCTCATAAAGGTTGGCATTGTGCTACAGTAGAAAGAACACAGGCTTTGGAGCTGGACCAGTCCAGGTTCTAGCCCCAGCTCCACGTTTCCTCACTGTGACCTTGCAGTGGTTTGGCAGGTTTGTAATACCTGCAGGTCTGTTTCCTTATCTACAAAATAAGGAAAATAGCACCTTGAAATTGTGAGTAGACCCTCAGAAGTCACTTCCCACTGTTCCTCAAAAAACAGAAACGTACTTAACTAATAAACCAGTGTGATGGGATTATAGAATTTTTCTGATTTAATAAACAGTCACCTTGCATTGCATTCTGGACAGTTTCTCCTCATTCATTATCCCTTAAATCATTTGGAAATTTTCCCAAATATTTAAAAAAGGGGGGGGGGCTTTAAGCACTGTGATCAGATTGCCACCTGCCTCAGTGACAGCCTTGCTAAGACGTAGGAAACACTAGGCACTGTGGACGCTACGTCTAACCAACAGCTCTTTTGCTTTTAGAGCCCAGAGGCTCATCAGGACTTGTAAACAGCAGACAGAAGAGCTATGACCATTCAAGGTAACTGGACCTTGTGCAGCCTCTTCTTCAGAAGCACGTCGATATCCTAGTGTTGCTTCTGCTTAAACAAGCCTCTGGGAACATGTGCCACTCCAGAGAGCAGAGGAGGAGAGCCATCATTCCTTCTTGTTCTTATTTCCCCTAGAGCTTGTGAGCAACACTGAACAGAGGGCGAAAGTTGATGTTCAGGAGTGTTCACATTCCACACCAGAAAGGCGCGCTCTCAAATGCAGCTCCCCCTTAGTACCAGAGGAGAAGGCAGGAAGGTCAAGCCCACTGTGCATCTTAGTAACTTTTCCTTAGACACACTTGCCTCTCTGCTCCCAATCATCTCAGAGCCTCGTCAAGGTGGGCTCCTTCCTTCAGTGTCCAGAAAGATTACATTCCCTTTGGGAGGTGTGTCCTCTGAGATCGTCATTGAGCAGACAGATTGCCAATACCCTACTGTGCCCTCGACCACATTAATTTTCAGCTGGGACTGAGAGCTGGCATGCTAACCAGAGTGGTATGTTTTTTGCAGTACCCATATCTTGCAGCAGTAGAACTGGGCCCTACATCAAGCCAGGATTTGTAGCTATAAAATTGACATGAAAACAGTACATTCTTTTCTTACAGCTGATTTTTTTCTCAAGGGAATCTCATTTTGTTTTAAGGATTAGGGCTTAGATTATTTCATAGGAAGATAATGGTTTGTGTTTCTCTAGGGAGATAATGTAGTTTTCCTCCACAGGCACCACCACCATGGGAACAGCATTGCTGGAGGACTGGTGAAGGGGGCTTTGTCAGTTGCTGCCTCTGCATACAAGGCCTTGTTTGCTGGACCACCAGTCACTGCACAGGTCAGTGCATGTTTTATTTTCCTGAGCCAGATGCAAGTCACCAGTGAAAACGGCAGCATCTGTCTGGGTTGGAGAGCAGCATGGCATTGTATGAAGCATAAGCTTTAGGGTTGGTCTTTGGTCGACAGTTCCACCACTTTCCTTGCCGTATGACTTTGGCCACGTTTCTTAAAGGAGGAAAGGAAAAAGACCTAATGTTTGTTGAGGAGCTATTATCTGTAGAGAGCTCTTCAAGTGCTGGCACTACCAGATGAATAAGACCCCAGTCCCGCCCACAGACAGTGGGAAACAAGTGAGGTGAACACATTTATAGTAGAATGTAAGATAGTGTGTTGATGTTCTTGACAGCTGAACACCTCAGCCTGGTATGGGCCCCTGGGCCAGATCAGGGAGGACTTCCTGGTAGATGGTGCCTGAATTATGTTCTAAAGGACAAAATAAGTGTTTGCCAGGAAAGAGAAATAAGGGCATTGTTGACTGAGAGCAACCAGTAAAAAGACTTGGAAGTGTGAGTCTGGAAGGTGAATTTGGGCTAAGATGAGTAAGAAAAGACCTTAGCTATGCAAGCAGATGCTGTGTTAAGTGGTTTGGAGTTTATTTTAACACTAGTGGGAGGAGCCATTGAAGGGCTTTAGGGAAGTAATTAAGATCAGATCTGGTCGTTGTAAAGTTATTCTAGTATGAAGACTGGTGGAGCTGGGAAATCTATTTTGAGAATCCACATGTAGATGAAAAAAAGGGTAGGAGAGAAATAGAAATGGCAGAACTTGGAGACTGATTAAACGGCTAAGTAGTCAAGGATAAATCCACGTTTCTGATTTAGGCAATCAGTACCATTCATTAAGAGAGGATGTGCAGGAAGAATATATTTGGACAGGAGGAGGAGAAAACTAGGTCAGTTTGCGTAGTGCTGAATTTGAGGCACATCCAGGTAAAGTTATCCAGGGTGAAGTTGGGTATGTACATCTGGGTCACGGCAGAGATTTGGCCTGGAGGTAAAGTCATTGTATAGAGGGTAGAGCAGGAGCCCTGTGATTGGATGAGATTTTCCAGGAATAACAGGGAAAGCAAGAAGCAGCCTTTAAGGATCATGGAAAGGAGGAGGGCCCCTTCAAAAAAAAAAAAGATTGAGAACCTGGAGGCAAATGAGGAGAGAGCTCTGTGCTGGAGTTTAGGAAAGGGAGCTCTAATGATGAGAACATGGCCAGCAGTGTCAGAAATGTGAACAGATAGGGAGGACTTTGACAGCGCAAGAATGCCTCACTTTAAAATAGCTGGCTTACTTACCCTGGCTCGGTAGCTCAATTGGTTAGAGCATCATCCCAATACACCAAGGTTGCAGGTTTGATCCCCATTCTGGGCACACAGAAGAATCAACCAATGAGTAAATAAATAAGTGGAACAATAAATCAGTGTTTATCTTTCTCCTTCCTCTCTCTCTAAAATCAATAAATTTTAAAATAAAATAACTGGATTACAGAGGGAAAAAGAGTGTGAAAGCTTGGATACATAAGTCAGAGGGAAACATGGGCAAGCCAGTAGTGAAGGAGATTAACAATCAAGATGAGAGGATAATTAATAGAAAAAGATTTCTGACCTAGAGTTAGTGAAATACAAAGCAAGGTACACTTGGAAGGATAACTTGGCAAGGATGGATAATTCTGAAATAAGAGGGAAGAAAGGAATAGTGATATAACATGTAGAGGGAAATGTAGTGACTGCTTAACGCATTTACAGACTTCCTCATCCTAATGCTCTCAACATGCAAAATAGAGGGTATTCTGTATCTTCCTTTTCATACATAAGGGAACCGATACTCAACACAGTAAGTATTTGGTAAGAGTCAGGGTATTCAGAATATTAGGAGGGTTTAAGAAAGTTGTGTCTACCACAGGGCTTGGCCCCAAGAGGGAGTAAATGAATGTTAGCTCCCTCTTACCTGGATCACTTCTATAATAATAATAATTATTATTGTTATTATTATTAAAGAAAAAAACCTAGAAGGTCACCTAGGATGTAATTTTCCAAGCAGCTTCATCCAGCCCTTTTGCATATCCGACTAAATTTTTGATACCAACTTCCAGTAATAGTGTCTTCTCTTGCTTATACTTGTCCCATCCTCACAATTACCTTTATTTTCATCAGGCTTCCAGAGCTTGTTTGCATCCTTTCCTTCATCTGGCCAAATACTTCTTTCCAAAAATCCCCTCTGAAGTCTTCTCCTCATAATTCTAAGGACAGTTTGTTAGTTGCTTGATGAGTACAAAACGTACCTACCACAAAACAGCACCTTCCCCATTCTTCCCCCTGTCAGATGGCCTGTTAGTATCATGTAGACAAGAGTGCCATACCCTTGCATGTAACCTAATATTTTGAATAAATCTGGAAAGATTATTATGACTTACAAGATAAACACAGAAATTATGTAGAAAATGTTATTCTGCTTTTCTTGACCCTACACAGCCAGTAGTTTCTGAAGATCAAACAGCAGCCCTGATGGCTCATCTCTTTGAAATGGGATTCTGTGACAGGCAGCTGAACCTGAGGCTGCTGAAGAAACACAATTACAACATCCTGCAGGTTGTGACAGAACTCCTTCAGGTCAACAACAATGACTGGTACAGCCACCGCTACTGAGGAGTGACCATGTATTAAATAACTTTGCCTGCTGCTCAGAGATGATCTTCATTGTCACTGGGGTGTGGGGTAGAAGCCCTTGCTTATTTTCTAATCTGATGAATCTGTATAGAGCCCGTCATTGAATCGTCAAGGAAACACCTGTATTACAGTATTTTTTCGAGCAAATGAAAGACCAGAACATAAGTTTTCTCTTTAGACATTGAGTGAATAGTAGAAGGACAGCTTTTCAGTTGATTTGGAATAGAATCCCTTCCTCCATTTTAGTGCGTTGAAGAGTCTAACTTGAACTTCCTATACAACCATTTTTCTTTCTGCTTGTATTGAAGTTGAGTGTTTTTCTTGGTTAATGTGGATGTTTATATGGGGGCTATATGTTAATGGTCAGTTTTTAAAAGAAATTAACCGTGAAAGTTGTTTTCAAGAATTACTCAGAATTTCTTTATCCAGTCCCAAGCCTCGTAGTTCTGTGGTATTGCAATGATGCCCAGGGCACTCCTCTTCCTTTCTCTAGCAGGAAGTCATCTCCTTGCAAGACTCAGTAATTGGCACTTGTTTTCTAAAGAGCCCATTGATGAACTCAAGAATATCTGCTTTCTGGGTCTCTTGCACTTTGACAAAAGGAGGGGGTATTGATAGTATGCTAATTAAACCACCAGAATCCTTGGAGCAGTGTCTATTGTAGTAATTTTGCATACATTTTTCTTTTATTTAAGGGAGAAAAAAATTAGATAGTGTGAAATATTTTGCTAATCCTATAGAGGAAAGAAAAAAACTTCTATTAAAGGAAAAGTCAGTTTGTTACCTTTTTTCTTATGTCAAGGACAGATCTTATTTCCAGTAGTGTGGGGGAGGGACTAGAAACAGGTGAAAGGCAGGCCCCTGTGTTGGTCTCAGGAAACTTCAGAGTCGGGCACCCAAGTGTGCGAGAGGCACAGGAGGTCTGGGTGGCTCCCTGAATGTTTGAAATCTGTTCAAGGGCACCTATCCCTACAGTCCAGAACAGGAAGAAGAGGCTAGTGTTTTGCAAAACTTGGTTGGGGGCAAACACTGAAAAAGTTTTGGTTTAACCCCAGGATGAGTGGGGAGGAGCTTGCTTCCTGGGCTGCAGGTCCTCACTGTTTTCAGAAGAGTCCTGGGTAGTGAAGAACGAAGTTACAAAAAAACACTAAAAAATATATTCATGAAAATGACTTCAAGAAAAAGAAGAATCTCACCGCAGCCTGAAGGGGGGGAAGAATAGTAAAATAGTATTATTTAACCCGGTTGGTATTTATAATGAATGATTTTAATTAATCATTAGCCATAATGATGATGTTTATTTACAGTATAACTCTCGAATGATACTAAGCCAGGATTCAGACTGCAAGTCAAACCGACTGTTCATTATTTAAAACGTTTTTATCCGGGCCTCTGGGTAGAGACTGAGTGGCAGGGTGTGTGTAATTGGTTGATGTGGGGCGGGACCTGTCTTGACCACCTGAGTTGTATCGTAGGGATCCAGGAGGGCCCTGGGTCCGGTCGTCCGCTCCGTTGTACTTGTACATAACCGCTGGGAAAATGGTGAAATAAAAGTTCTTTGAAACTCTCCCTGGATTGGCTGGTCCTTGCGAAAGCAGCGTCCGGAGCCTGAGCGACCTTTGAAGAGCCCAGAGCATCACTGGCCTCTTGAGTGCAGGGTGCGGGAGCCTTGCTGGGAGGGCGGAGCCGGAGGGGCTGGGGCGGAGCTTCGCGAGGCTCCGAGTCAAAGCTTGGGGCCATCCCCGGGCTCCCGCACGCACTTTCGATTCTGCTTGCAACCGGTTCGGTCGTTGTGTGGCTTTCGGGGTAAGGCGCACCCTTCTTTCTCTTTGGGAGGCAAGAGTGAAGGCACCTTCCGTACCTCCTAACCCAACACATGGCGACCAAAGTCGACTAACGGCCCCTCGGGATGTCTGGTGGGACATGAAATCTCCCCCCACGTCAGTGAAATTTCAACCTCATCAGTTCCTACCCCCTACCCCTACCCCGGCGTATGGCCGGCTCCGGAGCAGGGCTGGGAAGCAGCTTGGCCCTCCGGGGATGCGAGGGTCTTCGCTGCTCTCCACTCTCTCCAACGGCGGTGCATTGGGTCCCCAGGACTGCTGAAGGGGCCCCGTTGTCCTGACCAATCCCAGCCGTGGCTCCTCGGACCACCCTGCCCTGCAGGCCCTGCAGGCCCTCCTCCGCATAGATGCGGTCCCAAATCTCTTCTCAGACCTGAACCAGGTGAGGATCCTTTTATTTTTTGAATTTTTGTTTATTGATTTTAGAGGAAGGGAGACAGGAGGAGAGAGAGAAACATCAATATGTTGTTCTGCTTACTTATTTATTAGTTGATTGTTTCTTACATGTGCCCTAACTGGGGATCAAACCCACAGCCTTGGCATATCAGGGCGGTGCTCTGACCAACAGCTACACAGCCAGGGCCACTCCCTTTATTTTCACCCAGGAAGGGCTGAGTGCGGCTCACTCTGCCCACTCACTCTGCCACTAATGTTGAGTTTTGGGGGTAGAACCTGGATTTAACTTTGGCCTTTCCTAGTGAAGGAGAGACGCTGACATTGCAACCCGCTGCCCTGGCGCATTCTTTCCTACCCCACCTCAAAGAGCGGTAAGGAAGATGTTTATGCTCCCTTCCGTTTGCGTTCGCACGTTCTTCACCTCACCTGTGACCAGCCTAGCCTCTCTGTTCTCGTGTTTCAAAGAATCCCTGCCTTCCTATAAAAGCCTGCACCTGCCCAGGCTCAGGAATGGAAGCTTTCCTTCCACAGCTGAGCTGGGAGACATCAGGCATTCCTGCCTGGGTGCTCGAGACCTCTCTAGAGTCATGTTCTTGCGTAGGAAGAAGGGACTGGACTGGCTTCCTTCCCCTACCCTATTCAACTTACTTCCCTTGTAAATGACTGCTCAGCAACTTTCCCAGGGGGGAAAAAAAAGTGCTCTGCCGTTCACATACAAAACGCCCTTAAAGTGAAATAACTTCTGCTTTTCTTTTCCCTCTTGTAGGCAGATTGAGCTCTCCTACAGCAGTGAACGGAGTTGAAATGCATTGAGATTTCTGACCTGAGAGTCTGATGTAAGTGCTTGATCTTCCATGTCCGTGGCTTGCCTAGGCTTGAACTTGCTGAAAATGTGGTGGGACTCCTTGCCAAGCTCGAGAAGCTAAAACTAGAGTGACATTCAGCATCAGTCCTAACAGGTTTAGCACTGAACTTAGTTCTTTTCTCACCAGCGAAAAAGCCTCCTGAATGATGGGAGAGATGTTCTCCCAGTTGGGTTCTCAGGAGGATGAAAACAAGCCCATCTTACCCCCTGCCCCAGCCATCGTCAGCAAGGCAGTCAGATACGCCAACAAGAGTAGCAGCAAGTTTTTTTCTTCCTGTGCCTCTTGTGAAAGGGCTGCTGCTGCCAGCTTTGTGACTTGCCCCACCTGCCAGGGCAGTGGGGAGATCCCTCCAGGTGAGTGACCTGAGGCTCTGGAAGTAGCCTGAATCCGGGAAAAGCTCTTAGCAGTCAGCTGGCCTATGGGATTGGGCCTCCCCCAGCTCTTGGCCGCCAAGTTTCAGGCTGGCCAGGGAGATGTTAACCCCTCCTACCCTGGTAGTACTTCCTAGCCCCAGGGGATTTCCAGCCTCTGCTCCCTTAGCAACAGTGTCCCTTCGGATTCAGGAAGCTACAGATGACTTCTCCAAAGAAGCTAGGCCCTGATTTGCTGATGGCTCCAGAGGTTCTTCTCATCTGTTTATGAAAATCTCACTTTCATTCTAGAGATAGCAAAACTGAGCTGCCAACTCCAGCACAACCCAGTGCTTCCAGTCCTGCTCTGGGGCAGAGGTGGCATGCTTCTGACGTTGCTCTGTGGGGTGGAGGGGTACTTCTGGCAGGCTGGCCCAGTAAACATTTGTCGTGGACACTTCTTGGCCGCCCTCCCTCTCACGCCTTTCTCTCTACAGAGCTAGAGAAGCAGCTGGTGGCCCTCATCCCCTATGGGGACCAGAGGCTGAAGCCCAGGCACACGTAAGCCCATCTTCCTACCCCTCCAATCCACATGTTGCTGTGGGGCTGTTGCTCTTTGTCTCGTCTGTTCCACCTCCCCCAATTTTGCTTCATTAATTCTCCCCTAAAAAACCTGAGCCTCGTTGGGCTCAGATGTACTAGTCCCATTGCCATAGATTTTCCTAAGAAACCGGGGGCTGGCTACCTAAAGCCACTTGGCGTCCTTCTCACAAGCAGCGCTGCCTCTGGGAAGCATGGCTCCCATTCAAAGACAGACAGGGCCTCTTGACCCTGCGAGTCTTTCCAGGAGCCGGGAGTGGCCCTGGCTGCAGTGGGTTTGGGGAAGTTATTTTTCGAAGAGCTTCCCTTGCTGTGACAGTTCAGACCTGCTGGAAGAGATGGAAAATCAGCTGCTCCCTGTTCGGAGACACTTCAGAACCTCGCAGGCAGCCCCAAGTTTCCCTGGGGCTGGGGAGAGGGTCGTGACCCAGGCTATCATCCGGGTCCATTTGACATGGACCCCTACAACCTCTTCCCAGGATCCTCAGCTTCAGGCTGGGAGCCAGCACCCAGCCCTCCGCACAATTATACCAGATTCTGAGTCTAGCAGTGTCCCTCCTGAGACACTTACAAGGTGCTGCCTCTTGAATGCACGCCCCATTTTTGAATTGGGCGGGCAGGTGATGTCCTGTTCTGAATATTCAGAGCTCTGAAAATTCATGCGGCCTGACTGTTTCCAGTAGTAATAACTAACATTTGTTTAGCTTGAGTTATGTGCCAGTGCCGGGGTCTAGCCTCGGCGGGTCTCAGGGTCCCCGAAGGAGAGACAGCTCAGCGAAGAAGCAGAGACAGACACAAGGGTGAGGTGCAGGAGGACAGTCAGACTTGTGGGTCTGGACTACCTGCCTTAAGCTCAGGAACTTTTTTTTTTTTTTTTTAAGGAAAGAACAAAGAACTGATGCATAGTGTGATTAGCATAACACAGTACCCGGAACTGCTACTATAACTATTCTAATTAAAGGTCATGCTGACCAGGAAGGCTATTGGGACCTTTAAAGAGATGTAAATGTATGGGATGTTAAGTCTGAGCTGGGCCAAGAATGAATTGTCTGCTAGGTTTTAGTGAGCCAATAAATGTTACAAAAATATTCAGTAGACAAAGCGACCTTTTCTATAGGTAACTCTCCATCTGAGGGCATTTATGCCATTTGTACACATTCAGACTTCTCTGTATTTGTTCCCTTGTACTTAAATCATAATACCTGACTAATTTTCCTTGCTTTTTCACCCATATATCCCCATTTATCATTACTCCCGTCCAGGGTATAGGAGGGGTAGTCGTCATAATAATTCTAGGAGGTACTGTCCTATCAGGGGGAACTTTTAATAAAATTTTCCTCCGTTTCTCTGGCGGCTGGTCTGCCTTTGATCTAATATTAACTTTCCAGACAGGGGAAGTGGGGGAGCGGTGGAGTGGTCCGGGGCTTTTGTCCTGCAATTAACAAATCCCTTTGAGCAGCATCGGGGACTTGTGCAGGTTTTTAGCAGTAAAGTAAGCTGGGAATGGAAGCCAAGCTGTCTGCCACCCAGTCCTGTGCTCCTAACTGCTCTGGGCCACATCTGCATGTAGGCTGGTCCTACACATGGGGCCGGGGGGGGCAAGGGAGGGGCGGGGGCGGGGGCGGAGGAGGACAGGGTGCAGAGGAGAGCCTTGTAGATGGAGAGGAGTGTCTGAACACCCCCTGCCTGAGTCTCCCTGGAGTTCAGACTTCTCCAGTCCTCTGCCCTGGCTCCCGCTTTCCCACAGGAAGCTCTCCGTGTTCCTGGCAGTGCTCATCTGCCTCGCGACTGCCTCCCTCATTGTCTTTTTCCTGTTTCCCCGGTCCATCGCTGTGCAGCCTGCGGGCCTCAACTCCTCCACGGTGGCCTTTGACGAGTCTAATATCCACCTCAACATAACGGTGGGTGGGGGCCTGCACCCCTGGGCACCCAGAGGGTGTTAGAAACCTGGGGAGAAGCAGGGGCAGCCCTGAGCCCCGTAACAGATTGTGTAGGGTGAGGACTGTCTACAGTGAGGGGTCAGAATGAGGGCCCCAGAAATCAATCGCAGGGTATAATGGGGGTGGCATGCCTGAGACTCCCTGGGTGGGCAGGCCGAGACTGGGACCCTGAGGCAGCTTAATGTTTTAGTGAAAGTGACCCCTCAGCATCAAGGGTCCCTGCAGGAGCTGCTGGCACTGGCCTTCCGCAGCTGCAGCCCATACCGGGGGTGGAGCCCAGTCAGGCTGGGGCTTTTGAAACTGACTTCCGCTTTCCAAGGATGGCCGCTCTCACCCTTCCTTCCCCTTCCTTGTCTTCATCCCCCAGAATATTTTGAACATCTCCAATAGCAACTACTACCCCGTCACTGTGACCCAGCTAACCATCGAGGTTCTGCACCTGTCCCTCGTGGTGGGGCAGGCCTCCCACAGCCTGCTCCTTCACATAGGCCCTTTGGCCAGTGAACAGGTGACTCCCTCTCCCTGGCTAGCCCTGCTCACAGGTGTGTGCGGTGGTGGTGGGAAGGGGGCAGAGGCTGGAGTTGGGGCTAACCCTAGGCCCGTTTGGTTGACAGATGTTTTACGCAGTAGCCAACAAGATCTTGGATGAAGACACATAGTGAGGATTCCTTGATCTTCTCTCCCTCGGCCTCTTTTCGGGTTGGGAACCTGGTCTGGATCCCCAGCAGCTTCCCTGATGGCTTAGCAAACCCTGCGGCCGGCATTTGGCCTGCCCGCGTGGCCGAAGCTGCAGTGATTCAGAATCCGCCCCCCTCTGCCTGTTTGGACCTAGGCTGTAATGAAAAACAGGCTAGAATTCGGTTAATCCTTACCACGGGTGACCTTAGGCTCTTTAGCCTGAATTGCTGAGAAGGATAAATGTCTTGTTTTCTGCTGAGGGAGGGGCCGGCCTATCCCTGAGCCAAGCCAGTAGGGATTGGGGGAGAGATGTTGCTGCCAGGGTGACACACTGGCCTTAGGCAAAGAGAGAAGGGTGGGGCAGAGCTGCCTGTGGGGCCCCTGGTGGGAAGGATCTGGGGAGGCGAGGAGGCTGGGACCTGCAGCTCTCTAAGCCTTCTGATAGGCTACTCAAGGTGAAACATGGTCCAGGGTGTTTCTCTGTCTCTTTCTCACAGCAAAATCTGTAGCAGACTGAAAGTCAAAGTCCACCACGTGCTTTTGCACATCCAGTAAGTTGTGCTCGGAGCCCTGGTATCCCCTCTCCAGCCTCTGACTCATGTCTCTCCTCAGCCCCACCTCGTGAGAGGAGAGCCATCCAAGCTGACCCCACGAAGCTGTTAGTTCTTGGGAAAAGCAGGTCCAGCTCCTTCTGTCGGTGCCACCTTGCTTATAAGCTGTTAGTGTGACAGCCACAGAGCTGTCTGGAACACAGGTGGAGCAGCAATCCCAGATGCCTTAGCAGAGCGAGGAACGAGAGAAAGGGGGACGGTACCTGAGGGAGCCAGCCCACCCTCCCCAGTCAGCAGAGCAGGGCCAGAGCTTTTCCTCCCAGACGCAGCAACAATGCTGCTTTCTCTCCAGGGGCACCTTGACCTGTACCTACCTGAGCCATTCAGAGCAGCTGGTCTTCCAGAGCCATGAATACGTGGACTGCCGGACAAACATGTCAACACCCCACTTCCTTGGTTGCCCACCGTGACCTATCTGCTGTCCCCAGCTCCAGGCACCTACCAGCCTGGTCCATATCTCTCACAGCTCCATGATGCCCAACGAAGGACTATGGTGACTTTGCCAAAGGGAAAGCATGCTCTGTCGTACCCTCCCATGCGCCCCTACGCCCCACACACACCCCTCAGCACAGGAAGCTTTCTGTGTAAGTTAACACCACACACACACACACACCCCACCCCACCCCCCATGTCCTCTGATTTCCACAGGAACAGAAGCCTGGCTCTTCCAGGTGCTGCCACCGGGCTTTCCCCTTGGTCTGTCTGGAGGAAAGTCTGACCTGATGTGTCCTCAGAGTCCCTGGAATGGCCCCTACCCTTTCTGTCCTGAGCACCTTAGTTGCCCAGCTCCTCCGGTCTGGCTTTCCTCCTGCCTCAGTGTGGAGAAAGCTTTAATTTTATCTGACTTTAAAAACATGAGTTCTTCCCAGGCTCTCCACCTAGTGACAGGAAGCAACTCGGGAGACATCGAGTACTGTCTCCAGGGTCTTTCAGGGTACACAGATGCTCTCCTGTGCCTCCCTTTGGTCATGTGACAAAGCGATGGTGACAATCTGCTTCTCTCTGGTAACTTGTCCCCTGCCCATGTGACAGCGGGCTTGGCCAAAGGCCTTTGGTTCTGCATCCTTCCTGGATAAAGACTGTTCTGCTTCCTAGGAAGACAGCTGTTCTCCAGCCCAAGCTTCTCTCCATAAAAGTTTTATTCTCTCCACAGCAGGAGCAAAATAGTATGGGAGGGGAGGGAGGCCCTGGCACCCCCTTGGACCTCCATGAGAAAATCAGACAAAGCCAGAGTTGTTTTAAAAGATATTTATTGAAGGAGAGCCCGTGCGAGTAGACAGCCAAACGGTGGCCTGGCTGCTGTGCCCCTGAAAGCTGGCAGAGGTGAAGCTGTCGCACCCAGCCAAGCTGCTGGGCTCTGCTGCACCAGCACCCACCTTCTGCTCCCAGAGGCTGCTGCTCTCCTGTGGGCACTGACCATCTGGGGCAACACATCAGGAGGGCCTGGTCTAGACATTCTCCACTTCGCTGTCCCTCAGGTGAAACGGCTCCAGGTAGAGGCGGTTTCTGCTCTCTAACTGAGCAGAAGTGGTATTTGCTCACTTAGGTGGTAAGGAAAGCCGAACTTGAAGTAGGATGAATAGAGAGGGGCAACTGGTGACAACCTGGTGACTGACTGGCTGGGACAACAAGAGGAAGGAGGTTGTGTTGTCGCCTTGCTTTCATGTCTAGGCAACTGGGCTCAAGGTGGTGCGGGCAGGAGCACAGAAGTCCGGCAAAGCCAGGCTAGAGCTGCCGTGTGGAGGTCACCAAATGTAAAGAATTTATATTTAGTCAATAAACTATACTTAACAATGTTCAAAAAGTCTCCTGTGAGTGGGGAGGGAGCCGGCGGACCGGTCCCATCTCAGCCTGCTGCTTGATGTTGGAGCGGGTATTGAGGTCTCTTCCCCAGCCCTGAGCCCCTTGATAACGTGCCCTGTCTTTCTGGCTTCAGAGAGATGGATCCCGAGGGGCTTGTTCTCTCCCTTCGTCTCACTGTTTAGCTCTAAGTTCGGTCCCTTCTAACTTTAGTCCTGTCCTATGTTCCCCCACGCCCTAGGGAGGCCTCCCCAGCTGCTCCCTTCAGGAAACACCGCACTGAGGTGCTCGCTCCGCCTGACCAAAGGCAATGCTGCGTGGCCCACAAGAACAGGGCCGAGGTGTCCTCGCTAGCCCCGGCTGGAGGGGGCCGGGCTGTAGGGCCCTGGCGTCAGCTTCAGGAGTTGGTGAGGGGGCCGCCTGGGCCTTTGGAGCCCCTTGGCTGTCTCTGCTCCTTGGAAGGGCCGAGACTCCGAAGAGTCCTGTGCATTTTTGGGGACCAGTTTCCCTCCCCTTGCAGGATCAGGGGTCCTGTGTCTGAGGCCACAGCTCCCCTTTACTCTGAACTCTTCATTCCTGCCTTTCGTCGTCCAATAGCTGAATGCCTACTATGGGCCAGGTATCTCACTGGACTTGGGCAGGGGGGTGTCTCTGTCTGCCATTTCCTTCTGCTGCCCCAGACCTGCTCTGGTAGGAGGCAACCCCTCCTTCCCTGCCTATATCTCACTAAGCATTGGCTAGGAGGAAGGGGCAATGGCTCCTGGGAGAGTCAAACCTGAAGCCCTGACCGAACTATCATTGCTTTAAAAAAAAAAAAGAAAGGCCAGCCGTGGAGTTGTGGACTTGGGAGTCCAAGGCCAAGCTCTCGCACTGGCTTTGCCTAGAGAAGCATGCACTTGCCTTTCACTTTCTTGTCTCATGCTCTCCAGCCCCTTCATGGGTCTTCCTGCCCCCTTCCCCTCACCCCAGTCTCACAGAGCTGGCCAGTCTCACTTCTTTCCAGGAAGCAATCACATTTCATTCCCAGCTAGCCGCCTATTCTGGAGCGGGTCGGGAGGGGGTGGCTTTTGGAGCGGAGATGTTGCTGGGTGGTGAGACATTGAGGCTGCTTATCTGTTTTGTACTGATGGCCAGTTGGGTCTGGGGCTCTGTCTCTGGATCACCACTGCTGTGTGTAATTCATTGACTGAGAAAAGGAAGAAACAGGAGGCAGAACCAGGTTAGTTAGCAGTTTCTGAGCCTGCTGGTTTCAAAACATGAGCCTTTTGAGGCCAGAGGAGTCAAAGTGAAATGTAACAGCCCAGTCCTCATCCTAAAAGAGTTTGGGATGAGCCAGGCTCTAAACTGAGTGCTTTTGGTGCCTTCTCTTGTAATAGCTACGTGCCAGTGCTCATGAAACCTCTGTGAAGGAGGTGGTGTTATCATCACTAATTTACGGACGGGGCAGCTGAGGTTCAGAGATGAAGTCACGCTACCCGGGCGTGGCGACCCTGACTGAGATCAGCACCCTCTGACTCGCCGTCTTGGCTTCCTGCTCCAGCTGTCTCTACCCCAGTCGGCTAGCATGTCAGACAGCCTCCTCATTTTGCTCTTCCGGCACGTGTCCTCTCCAAATAGACTGTCGACCCCTCCACTTAGGCTGAGCGCTGAGCAACAACCCCTATTTAGACATTTTTAAGGGGTAAGGAACAGGGGAATGGGCCATCCGGCAGTGACTCTGAAATAATTACAGCTCTGACTGGTGTGGCTCCATTGGTTGGGCATCATCCCGCAAAGTGAAATGTCGCTGGTTTGATTCTCAGTCAGGGCACATGCCTGGGTTGCAGGTTTTGTCCCTGGTTGGAGGGCGCGTGTGAGAGGCAACAGGTTGATGTTTCTCTCCCTCTCTTTCTCTCTCCCTTCCCTCTCTCTACAAAATAAATGTGAAATCTTTGAAATAATTGCAGCCCCTCCCCGACTCGTGCCAAGGAAGCTTTCTAGTCTCCACACGTGCTCTCCCACAAGCACACTCAGACACGCAGCCAGAGTCCGGCTGCCTTTCACACTCTGTCTTACCGTGAATTGTGGGTGCCTGGTACATTTCTCCGGGCTAGGTTGGTCTGATTTCCTGAAACCTGATGATGAAACAAAGCACATATTACACATCCGGCAGTTTCTGAGACTGGAACACGGCAGAGCCAGATTCTCTGTGACTGGGGGACAGGCGGTGGCCCCTATGTGGGGCCAGGCACAGACTGAGCCCACCCTCAAAGCTCTCAGCTAGGAACTGTGACTCCCTGTTCCAGGCCTTACAGGGCTCGGTACATCTGTTGCTGAGGCTACAAGTCACATTGCACCCTCTAACCACCCTCACCCCCTCTGTCACTCTCACCCTGGAGGAAGAGCGAACAACTTCTCGGCCACCCTCTGCTGAAGTTGGCACCCTTCTGTGCAGTGCTACGTGGGTGCAAACACACTCTGAGGGAGTGGCCCCTAAGTTCGGGCCAAGGTTGGTGGGGAGAGTCAGAGAGGATAGGGTACCGCGGGGTCTGAACGATAGGGCTGGGATGGGAGGCTTCCCACTTACCCGGATCTTGAGGGATTTTCCACCCTCCTTGGACTCTGTTGTTAAAATGGTCGAATTGCCCTAAGTCTTGATGGGTCCCCACTGAGCCAGGCTGGGAACCAGGCTTTTGGGGATTCTGGCGGTCCTGCTCGTAGGTGCACTGAAGAAGAGGATCTTGGGTGTTTTGTTGCCTTGGCTGAGGTGGTGACTGTGGCGGCGGCGGGGGCTGCGGCGGCAGCGGCTGCGCCTGCGCCTGCGACGGGGGCTGCTGCAATTGCGCCAGTGTTGGCCGCGCATCCTGCTGTGATTGTGGAGATGGCTGGAGTTGTTTCTTAAACTGACATCCCTCCTCTTAGAGTGTCTTCAGTTTCTGGCAAGAAGCCCCCAGCAAGTGACATCCTTCTCCCTCCCACACAGTCACCCATCCGCCAGACACCATGGGGAACAAGACAACCAAATCCAGAGGGAGAGGTGTCCGAAGAGTCTCTGCTCCCTGGAGTTGGAGGCTGAGGCTAGAGCGTGGGCTGTCTCCCTTCACCCACCACAACACCCAAGAACTGTTCCTCTGGTGACAGTGCCCCCAGTGCCCCTGGCACAGTCCCTGCCAGGAAACATCAGTGTCTGAGCACCCTACCTCCTAGCTTGGGAACTGTACACTGAAAAACAGTTTGCAGTACAGGAGGATAAAGAATAGATTGGTGCAAGTGCTTTGAAACAGCACTGTCCAGCCCTGGCTGGTGCGGCTCAGTGGATTGGGCACTGGCCTGGCACCCAAAAGATCACAGGTTCAATTCCCTGTCAGGGCACGTGCCTGGGTTACGGGCCCAGTTCCCAGTTTGGGGCGTGTGAGAGGCAACCGATGTTTGTCTCATACATGGACCTTTCTCTCCCTCTCTTTCTCCTTCCCTTCCCCTCTCTCTAAAAATAAATAAATAAACTCTTTTATTTTTTTTTAAAGCACTCTCCAATAGAAATGTAGTATGTGCCACATGTAATTTTAAATTTTCTTGTAGCAACACAAAGAGTAAGAAAGAACAGATAATTTAAATAATTTATTTAACCTAATACCTTCATATTATAATTGATAAAAAATATTACATAATTTATATTCTTTGTTTTTGTACTAAGTATTTAAAACCCACCATGCATTGTACACTTAATAGCACATCTTATTTAGGACACAACATTTCAACAAAAATAATTTAGATTTATATTTCATCAGATTTCCAGTTGAGAAAGTAGATTCATATATCTGAGTTGTTCCGAACATAAAGCTTTCCAGTATGTTAACTGAGTATTTATTTTTAAATTTATATTTAAATGAATTAAGTGTGTATAAAACTTTAAATTCAGTTCCTCAGCCTCGCCGGCCACATTTCAAGGGCTTGATAGCGTGCGGGCTGATGGCCACCCTGGTGGCCACTGCAGCTTTAAAACCTCCCAGGCCTGAGTTCTCTCAGTCCCATGCTAGAACCCAGCAGAGCTGAGTCTCCCCAGTACACAGAAACACACACACACACACACACACACAGAGTTCATCCAGGAGAACACCGAAGGGTCTTGCTCTCCTCCTATCCCTAGCCAAACAAGATAATAAATAGATGGCTTCCTAGGGGGGTCTTTCTTCCCTCCCCAATCCCAGACCCTGGCAAACACCCCTCCTGCACCTGCTCTTGCTGTCGCTCTTGTTGTGCCATCAGCCACCTCCTCCGGTCCAAAGCCATCTGCCGGCGGCGGGCCTCCCAGTGGTAAGCACTGCCCATGACGGTAGGGGTGGCAGAAGGGCCCAGGCAGGCAATGTGGCCAGCTAAGCCCAGGATACTGGCACCGCCCCCACCACCTCTGTCACCTCTCACCCCGATCCTGCTGCCTGTCACCAGAACCACCTCACAATGTGGTCACTACCACGACAACAGGGCAGGACCGCCTGCCTTGGGGAGGAGGAAGGTGTTCTTCCCAAGCCTCCCAGGGAACATCCGTGATGTGCCTTTTCTGCCAGGGCCCCGAACCGGTAGAAGGCGCTGTCCACCATTAGCTCTGAGTCTCAAATGGCCCCAAGGAAAATTCTGAAGTCGGCTGGCTTTTCTCTCTGGTTTCTTTCTCCCACCCTCCCTAGGGTTCCAGCATCTTCATCTGGCCCTCTGCTTTCCCCTTTCCCCCAAAGGTCTCTGGGGTTACCTCTCCCTCAGTCCACCGTCCCCTCCTGTGCTGAGTCAGGGGGAAAGAAAATACAAAATCCAGGTGATTCTCACAGGGTCAAGCCCCAGGAAGTGCAAGGTGGCGGATTGGAAAGTGCCCTAGTCTCGGAATTTATAATGCAGGGCACGAGTCTAGAGTCTAGTCGTTCTCTGGCCCTGAAGACCCTACCTAACCTCTCTGAGCTGTTTCCTTTTCTGTAGAACCAGAAGGACATTACTTGTTACCTTTCTCAGAGGACTAGTATCAAGACCAAATGGATTATGGGTGAGAAATGTACAAGAGGAAGTATTCGTTGAGCTACAGGTTGGTATTGAAACCGGAAAAGCTGGTGTTCAGGCTACCTGACACCTAGCAGACCCAATGAGCAGAGACAGGGATCGAATCTCTATGGGCACCTTATTCAGAAGGCCGGCGGCCTGAGAAGACGGCGGGTTCGTACCCTAACAGACCGCCTGACGTTTCCTTTCAAGCCAACCTTTTCAAAACAGAGAACGAAGTGTGGTGAGGGGTTTGGAATTCAGAGAAAATCAGATTAAAAACGAACTGCAGTGCTCTCACCCTGGGCGGTCCGCTGTGCCCCAGGCGGTCATCTGTCTCTCCCTGGAACACAGATGGCTTGGGTACCACCTTGATTGCTTATGGTCTCTTGTGGAGCACAAAGGTCAATTGCTGTGGTCTCCTGGGGTCAGGGTGGGCCATACCTGCAGTTCCTGAAACAATAGCTCTTCACGTGCATTAACTACTAGGTTTATTAACTATTACCTTAAAATAAAATTTTCCAACTTTCTCAGTCCCCCATCAGTATTATATATTATTCTAACTGACTTGTGTCCCGATTATGTGGAGTGGTCAGGGGAGAGGATCATTTCCTGCTGTCCAGAAAGCTTCTGGGGACAAGGTCTGGGTAGACTATTGATGTACCTCCCACCTGTACATGCCTATACCCACAGGGTAAGGGTATAGGTGAAAAAAGGGACTTCATACCCAGCCCCAGCCTCAAACACAGGGTGCAGGGAGCAGCCCTTGAACCAGAGAACAAATGCCTGGATAGCCTATCAATTCGGGCACCCAGTGTAGTGGGTCAGCTTGGGTTTGCAGTCAAACAAAGACTCAGATTCAGGTTCAATCCTAGCTGTGTCACCTACTAGCTGGGAGGCCTTAGGCAGGCCCCTCGCAGTGTCTCTAAGCCTTTCCTATGAAGGTTTCCATTGAATACATGGAAAATGCCCACCCTCACAGTGACACCAGGCTATGGCCAGCTGTTAGCTCTACTGAGGGGCCAGTGGGGCACTGAGCCTTCCTGGATCTCTTTCCTCCTTTGCTAGCACCCAGGGGTGTCATCTGCAACAATAGATGACAAGGGTTTCCAGATGCAGATGATACTGAGGCTACTCACTGGACGTAAACTAATTCTAAAAATATTTAGCTGGAAAATGATAATAAGAGGAAGAGAAAGGCACTCAATTTCCCAATTAAATGTGAAAAGGAGGAACTGGGTTCTTGTTTACATCTCTTCCTCTCTCACTTTCCATCTTACTCGCCTCCTGCCCTAGAAAGAACAGTGGTCCATCGGAGATGCTCAGGGT